>PVJA010001260.1:0-132191 GCA_004027025.1 Myocastor coypus | reverse complement strand
TTTTTTTTTTAAGAATTATTTATCATTTTTATGGCCAGCTCAGCCTGTCCCTAGGGCAGGGCTGGCACAGCATGTGGTGCCAGGGATCGAACCGTGGTCCCTGAAGCCGCCCAAGCTTTCCCAAGCAGGCACTTTAGACCACTGAGCCATCCCGCCGGGCCCCTCCACATCTATTCTCTATATATCTGCCTCTCCTCCTCCTCCTTCTCCTCCTTCTTCTTCCTCTTCCTCTTCCTCCTCTTCCTCTTCCTCTTCCTCTTCCTCTTTCTCTTTCTCTTTCTCTTTCTCTTCTTCTTCTTGTTCTGCTTCTATTTTTACGTGGATTATTGTGCGGAATTAGAATGCACTCAATTTGTTCAGTTATTTCTCCACTTTAAATAACTATTTCTTAATGATCACTTATTCTATTTTTAAATTAGATCTGGTGCACATGTGAATAGACACACACATACAGACAAATCATGTAATGCATGATAGAATCTTCACAGTATTATGTCAGAGTGGACTTCATAGCTTTGGTAATATTTTATAGCTATATGAATTGTGACCAGTCAGCACGATTCTATCAATAGTACATAAGTCTCCGCTGAACATTTTTTGCAACTTCATATAAATTTATTATGACTTCAAGTTAAAAGTTTTAAAAAGACAATGTTCTATTTGAGCTTCCTGCTTGCAATCTGAAAAAAAAAGCAGACATTAAAGGTCCAAACACTTTATTTATTATGCTATTTTATTATATGACTCAGTTTGCTTGTTCATCAGGCACAAACTCTGAGCAACATGCTGGATTTGATCTTGGTAAGGAGATCAAAAATTATTCTTCCAAAGAGAAAAGTTCAGTTTTTATAGAGGCTCCAACTGAATTGCAGCTCTTCTATTTGCAAACTAAATGAACTTGAGCAAGTTACTTAACGCTACACTGATAATGCTAAGTTTCAGTTTTGTCATAAAAATAACTTGCATTCTATGGGGCTTGACATAGTTATAAGACAATATATGTAAATGGCATAATACATTTAAGAAGACATGTTATGTAGTTTGTTTACAACCCACTTCCTCCCTATAGAGTGCAAGCTCTGGAGAATAAGTCATTTTGTTTCTTTCATGGGCCACTGTGAACCATGTATAGACAGTGTGTAGAGGTCACACTGACTATAATTTTGCAAGGGCCTCTAGAGATTAAGCTCATTCTGCTTGAGAAGTTGGAAATATTCAAAGCAATTTCTATGATGTGTAAAAAAAAAAGTAACAAAGCCACATAGATATCTTGGGAACTTGTCTCTCTCAACTCTTGGAAGATGGAACAGGAAGTGGGGGAGTACCACTGCAGCCCATCTCTGCCTGAGCCCTACCAGTTTAAGACTCTCTAGTTGCCTGGCCCCTACCTTCCCAGCCTCCCCTAAGCTGAGCCGATTCCTCCTCCACAGAACTCCCCTCTGGCCTTCTTCCTGTACCTTGCTTGTAATTTGGTGTAGTGCTTACTGCACTAGCCTAGAATTTATAACCACGTTTAACTCTGTCTTAAATCAGGAATTCACGAAGGTAAGAGTTGGCTTATTCAACTTTGAAGAACATGTGCTTAGTACGGTGGCTTCCACAAAGCAAGTAATCGGAGTCTGATGAATGAACAAACGACAGAGTACGCTGTGAATTCCTGTAGCCTTGTTCATAGGTGTGTATGTATATGTATGTATATGTATATACATATATATGTATGTAAATTGTGTGTAAAAGTATTACATGGTGTATGTGATTGACTTAAGATAAACATATGGCAATCTGTTTTCAAAGTTTTTATAGGTTTTAAAAAATATGCACATACACATATATATATATATATATATATATATATATATATATATACACACGTATATGTATATAGCTTGCTTTTAATTGCAGAAATTAAAATTTAATAAAGTATGCCAACATTCCCAAACTGGGATTCGCACCTGACTTCACCACACTTTCTCCAGTATGGATTTTCCAACTCTGGCTCTGTTAACTTGTATTCACCCACATTCCATACACAGAAAGATTCACTAGAGAGCTGCAAATGTTTTTGAGTATCACCAGCTTATTAATTTGCACATTTAAACTAGGCTATTTTGCATGCCATGGATCCTGTGCATTTCAGTTATGCACACAGGGAAACAATCTGCAGAGTTTGAAAATATGGGGCCCACCATTTCTATCAAAATGAAAATCATCTCTAGATTGGATATTGGTCCAGGGTGACATAGTCGCCACTGCTTTAGTCAGAAGTGACGTTTCACTATGGAAAGGAGATTCTGACTCACCACTCTCACTGCAGTGAGAACCATGCCATGCCTGATGCGCTCCAGCCAGGTGCTCACTCGGGGCAAACGTCAGCATCATGGCTGCTTTCATACACCTTAGCCACTTATGAGGAACAGAGAGGACAGAGAACGGCATGTGCTCCCTTTCTTTCCAAGTATTTTGGGGGAAAATGTCAGTAACATGGTAAATGGTGAGGGACAAGCATCTTGGGCTTGAAACAGAATTTAGTGAAAACAACTTGGTAGACAGAGTACATCTCTCACGCATAAATCTGGTGAGTCTCAATGCTGCAGATCTTCCTACAAGTTCTACTGTGTACTGGATCCTGCAATCAATTTCAAAGGTACTTTGATAAAGACAAAATCATGTACATACACAATTAGAGAATGCTCTGGGAGAAAGACGAGCACTCAGGAGGCTGAGGCAGGAGGATCAGTGCGAGTTCGAGACCAGCCTGGGCTACAAAAGTGAGCTCAAGGCCAGCCTGAACTGCATAGCGAGACCCTGTCTCAAAAAGACAAAAAAGAAAGAAAGAAAGAAAAGAAAGAAACAAAGAAACAAAGAAACAAAGAAAGAAAGACGAGAGTAATACAGATACACAAATTATTTCATGGAACTTATTCTGTGTCAAGCAACTTTAGTTCTTGGGGCTTCCCATAAACAAACTAACAGACATAGGATATGCTATGATGTAGGTGCTATTCTTAGCTCCTTTATAAGATCAGGAAACTAAGGTCTGGAAAGGTTGTTGCTTGACTGAGGTCCTACGCAGCCAGCATGTGATACAAATGAATTGAAAACTCAGATGGTCTGGTTCCACAGTCCCTGATCTTGCTCACCATATTATTTATGGGACATATGCTCTCTGAGAAGTATCTAGAAGGTTCCCTGAAATTTTTGTGAAAGCCATCACTAACAGAGAAATAAAAGAAGTTTTCTGAGATGAGTGAGTTTTAAGTTGTATGAAATGATCTAATGTGTTCAGTGAAGTTTTATTATGAGTCATGCTAGGAAATAAGCTACCTCAGCGGGGTCAAGGAGGTAGAGAATTGCAATTCTTACCTTTTTTGTAGAGGAGGCAGGATTTAATGTTAGTGCAAAGGAGACTCCGTGGAAGGTTGTCAAGGGGGAAGGAAGTGTGATTTAGATTTCATTTCCCAAAGATTCTGGGCCCTGGAGGAGGACTTGGAGCAAGGGTAGAGGGTCTATTCAAACCGCACAGCCAAATAACCTTTGTTGCATATCTGCCAGGAATGTGTCAATCCCTGTGATAAGTGAAAACGTCTTAAAACAAAGTTGAGTGCTGCAAAGAGAAATGAGACACTTTTCACATTACAGCGTTCTGCTCTCTAGCGATGGAGCATCTATAGCTGCTATCAGAAAATGCATTTTGAATTTGTCTCTCCTTAATCTTTAGGTGGATTACAGCAATATTTGTGAATTCCTTATATTGATGGTTTTCAATCCAATTTTGGCCCGAAGGAACACTTGTAGTGATCCTCCTGTTTTCAGCCTCCCCAGCAATGGGATAACAGGTGTGCACCACGATTCCTGCATTTGGTGGTTTGCTCATCAAAGGGCCAGCTCAACTTGTGATGATAGGGATTGAACCCTGGCCCCTGCACTTGGCAAAGCAGGTGCTTAGTCTGCTGAGCTATCTCACCAGCCCAGAGATTTTTGTTTTTAATATCATGCTAAGCAGAAGGGTACTAGTTACCAATGGTAGCTAGAGAAGAGCGATATTAAAATTCTTTAAAGCACATGGAAAAGCCCACAACAAGGTATCATCTTACATAAACGTCAATAGGGTTGTGGTAGAAAAAGCTTAAATTAATTTTATCCACCACCAATTTCAGGTAGTAGGCAAGTTAAGAAAAATGAAAAGAGTTCTTGACAATGGAACAATATCTTTTGAAAAGCAACGAAATTTTAAATGTTCTTATGGGATCAAAACACCATCTTAAACTGAATGAATGGTAATTGGAAACATTCTGATTGTTTATTTGTATATTCATGAGCTCAATCAATATAACTCTATGAAGTACCTACTATGGGATGGACACTAATCAAATTCAAGAATGAAATGTACAGATCAAACATATTCTCTAATGTCAAGAATAGTTTTGCAAAGTGAGAAAAAGTTTAAAGTAGTGCTTAGAACCTTGTTCTCTAAAGTCAGACAACTGTGTTGCTTAGCCTCTCTAACCTTATACCTAGCCTACATTAAGTGGAAATGAAATGAGATAATTCATGTCTTAGGGATTCAGAGCAGGAGTTGGACATCAAGTAAGAGGATGCTGTGGTTCATATCTAGATACCTCCCCTCAATCTCATGTGTCTATAGCTGCAGCTTTGGGAGGTGGTTGGATTATTGGTGTATGGTATGGGATTATGGATGTGTGACAAATGGTACAGTTCACTGAATGAATTAATGTAGTTTTGGAGGTTGCTGAATAGATTTGTAGAAGACACAAGATCACCCCCCCCCCGTATCATAGTACAAGACAGCAGGCTGGTAGCCCTAATGGAATGGAAGAGGCAAGAACTAAGGAAGGCTTGCTGCTTTCTGTTTACCATGACACGGACTGTTTCTTCCATGTCATGCCTTTCCGCCATGCTCCCTGTCTTGGAGCCAGGAATCTACAGACTGAAACCTCTATAAACTGAGCTAAAATAAATCTTTCCTCCTTGAACTTGGGGGTGTTGGTATTTTGTCCAAGCAACAAGAAAATAACCAAGACAGAGTATATACGTGAAAAAGGATTTTACCCAATGTATAGAAATTAAACAAATGACATTCATTTCATTTATGTAATGAGCATTTGTAGTTATTAATTTTTTTTAAGTATTTGGTACAGGGTCCCACTACTCATAGTGATCCTTCTGCTTTCACTCTGTAGTTATGATTTTAAGGGAAAGTAGGATTGGAGTAAAACTCTTCTAAAGGAGGCATTTGGCACTTCAAGAAAGCCACTTTGTAGCAACTTAGAGAAAATATTAGGAGGTGGATAATTCTGTCTGCAGGCGTTCAGAGCACTAAGATAACTTGCGAACCTCCAAACCAGAGATGATGTTAGTCTTCATAAGGACAGTAGGATGAAGACAAAGAGGAGCACAACTCAAAATAAGTTCGAGTACTTGACTCCTATGATCTCAATTATGACAGAAGCAGTAAACTTCTGTGTAACACATTCTACTGTTGCTCCTGAGCACAGCTGGCCTCGGTCTCCTTGCTCACTGGCCATGAGGTGCGGCCAAGATTAGGATCCAGGAAATGTGAGCAGAAGGGACGTATGCCTTTTCCATCGGGATCCTTGAGGAGGAAGAAAGTAGACGTGATTTCACTCTGAAGCTAAGTTCAAGCTAGTCCAGAGTAGATCAACCTAACCAACTAATTTCCAAACATGTGGATTCCTTGTTACAGTATATGTCACTAAGACTTTGTCATTGCTTGTTAAGCAATGTGTCAGTGGTTGTCTGATGCAACCAGAACGGGGATGGTTTTCAAAAGAAAGAAAATGGGGGCTGGGGAGATAGCTCCGAGGCACAAATGCCTGCTGGGCAAGTGCAAGGTCGTGAGTTCGAACCCCGGTCCCCCCCCCCAAAAAAAGAAAGAAAGAAAATGGTTTATGATCACTTCGCAGCCTTTTGGCTAAGATCAAGTGAAGAGAACGGATGACTGTCCAAATTAACTGATCCAAAGTTAATCCATCCATCTTATTTTCTCAAAACATACCCATTATCTCTGATTTGGTAAAGGATCTGACCACACATCCAGTTGACAAGGATCCTACATTTTTAGGCCTGTGCTGGCCTTCCTTTTTGGAAATCCTATTTCTGCAGTGGTCAAACCCTACCACCTTGCTCTACTGTTCATCTATTTCCTTACACCACTCGTTTACCTTTCATTTCCTCTTTTACTCACTATCCTAACACACTCGTGCTCCCAACAATTCATACTCTACATTGCAACTGCCATTATCTTTATAAGGCTAATGATTCATTAATGGCTTCTTTTTGCCTTTTGAGCAAAGCCTAAACTCTATCCTGATGGTTCACTCTGTATTCAATTCACACCTGTATTGAGCTACTTTTTTAGAAGGTTCCCATTCCTCCCTGTCCTGAACTGTCCCCTCCAAGCTATTTGCACTTCTCTATTGTGTCAGCATTTTTCTGAATCTCAAGCCTGTTCTCTCTCTCTCTCTCTCTCTCTCTCTCTCTCTCTCTCTCTCTCTCTCTCTTTTTCTCTCTCTCTCTCTCTCTCTCTCTCTCTCTCTCTCTCTCTCTCTCTCTCTCTTCCTCTCTCCCTCTCTCCCTCCCTCTCTCTGTCTTTCTCTCTCCCTCTCTGTCTCTCTCTCTCTCTCTCTCTCTCTCTCTCTCTCTTTCTCCCCCTCTCTGTGAGCACATGTGTTTCATTTCTTTCTCTTTTAACTTGCATCTAACATCTTCTAAAAGTCAAATAACCAGCCTCCGGAACCTGGCCAGCACCTGCCCATATTGACCAACCCAGGCCTGCTCCCAGGACCTGTCTACTGGCATGCAACCTTCACACCACCAGCCACCAGAACCTGGCCCCCATGTGCCCATGCTGACCGACCCAGGCCTGTGCCCAGGACCAGTGTGTTGGTGGGTGCTCTCTGCGCCACCAGCCACCAGAACCCAATCCCTACTTGCCCACGCTGACTGACGTGGGCCTGAACCAGGAAGGACCTCTCCTACAACGTGGGCCCCTGTGCCATCAGTCACTGGACTCTACCCCTGTCTGCGTGCACTGACCATCCAGGCCAGTACCCAGTTGCAGCAAGAAGAAGCTGAGAACAGCAGCCAGAACCAGCCAGTTACATCTGGAAGGGATCAAGACTGGTGGACCCAAACCAAAATTTTGATAGGTAATAACAGTATACCTTGACCAATGTGCAGAGTTCATACAAAATGGCAAAAAGAAGGAGCAAGATGCAATCTCAGGTCCTGAGTTAACCCAGAACAAATACAGGAGGCAATACCATTGTAGAAAATGGGAATCAGGAAGCTGAACTCTCTGAATTGGTAGCATCTGAGGTAGACAGACAAGTGCTGAATCATATAGAGGAGCTCAAATCAAGGACAACATCTGAAGTAAAAAAGGAAATGCACCAATTAATACAATCTGAAGTGGAAAAACAACTGCAGAAATATATAGAGGAAGTCAGACCAGAAATGACCTCCGAAGTAACAAAAGACACCTCTAATTTAATAGCATCAAATTAGGGGAACAACTGCAGAAAGGTAGAGAGGAGATCAGAACAGAAGTAACCTGTGAAGTAGAGAAAAAAAGGATAACTATAATGAAAAGCTTAAATGCTATTAAAGAAGACATTAAGAAAAAATTAGAGGAGAATAGAAAAATAATAGATTCCCTGACTGAGCAATATAGGAAAGAAATAGATTGTATGAAACAGTTTCAAAGAGATATACAAGAAAATAAAATCTCAATCACATGCTGGCAAAACCATATGAATAAAAGTGAAGATAGAGTTTCAGAACTTGAAGACACAGTCACAACTAGTGAAAAGGTAAGAAAGGATCCCTTAAAAACAACCAGGATGCAGGAAAAATAATTCAACATCTGCAAGATGATGCAAAAATGAACAATGTGAGATTAATAGGAATCAATGAAAAGGAAGGAGTCAATACAAAGGATAGAAAAAGAATATGGGCAGAAGTAATAGCAGAAAACTACCCAAATATGAGAAAACAATTGGATATTCAGGTAACTGAAGCATATAGAATGCCAAATTATATCAACCTGACTAAAACGCACCCAGACATATAATAGTCAAGATCCCAGAAATACAGCAGAAGAATAATATACTAAAAGCTGCCAGAGAAAGAAACAGATCACATTTAAAGGAAAACCCATCAGAATAAGGGCAGATTTCTCTTCACAAACCATGAAGTCGAGAAGAACATGAAGCAGAGTGCTTCAAGTCCTTCATGAAAACAAATTCCAGCCCAGACTGATATGCCCCACAAAACTCTCTTTCAAGTGTGAGGGGAAGTGAAATTCTTCCACGACAAGGAACAACTAAAAAATTTCATGACATCAAAGCCAACCCTACAAAGTATACTGAAAAAAACTTTTAGATAGGGACCAAAACAACCCAAACTCAACAAGTGAGAACTGAAAGAACCTAAAAAATAGGGCAACCAATTCAACACAGGAGAAAAAGGGGTAAACAGTAGTAAGTAAAATTCACGTGAATCATAAGTGAATGAATTTCAGTTATAACCATCAATGTAAATGGACTCAATTTTCCAATTAAAAGAAATAGACTGGCAGAATGGATAAGGAAGTAAAATCCAACAATATGCTGTATACAAGAAATGCACTTAACTCATAAAGAAACTCATAGTCTAAAAGTTAAAGGATGAAAAACAATACTGAGGTGCCCCAGCACCTCAACAAAAAAGCAAGGGTAGCAATCCTGTTTGCAAACAGTCTAAACTTCAAGCCAAGATTGATCAAACAAAATAAAGAAGGCCACTACATACAGGTCAGGGGACAAATTAAAGATGTAGAAGTAATACTCATAAATATATATGCACCCAGCATGGGAGCACCAAGTTATATAAGATAAATCTTAATGGATATGAAAAATTTAATATACAATACCACCATCTTAGCAGAAGACCTTAACATCCCTTTATCCCAAAAAGATAGGTCAAGCAGACAAAAAACTAGCAAAGAAGTCACAGAACTGAACCAGAACTTCGAATAACTAGACTTGGCATGCATACACAGAGTATTCCACTCAACCACTCCTGAATACACATATTTTCAGCAACACATTGAGCATTTTTCAAAATAGACCACATATTACTGCATAGGTCATGCTTAAGTATATGCAAGAAAGCAGACATCATCTCATGCATATTATCTGACCACAGTGCAATGCAACGGGGAATAAATGACAAAGGAAAGCACAAGAACCCCAGAAATACATGGAAATTAAGCAACACCCTTCTGAACAAACAATGGGCTACAGATGAAATTAAACAAGAAACTAAACAATATTTACAATTTAATGAAAACTCAAACACAATATGCCAGAAATTATGGGATGCAATGAAAGCAATTCTTAGAGGAAAATTTATAGCTCTAAATTCACACATTAAGAAAAAATAAAGGGAACAAATACATACTGTCATGCAGCACATAAACCCACTAGAGAAGGAAGAGCAAATGCAGTCAAAAGCCAAAATATTGGAGAAAATTATAAAGATTAGAGCAGAAATTAATTCAAGTGAGACAAAGAAAACAATACAAATAATTAGTGAATCCAAAAGCTGGTTCTTTGAAAGATTAAATAAGATTGATAAGCCCCTAGCTAACCTCATAAAAAAGAGGAAAGGACACAACTTCAAGAAATAGAGAATGAAAAGTCTGAAATTACTACAGGCCCAGCAGAGATTCGAAGGATCATTAATAGCTACTTTAAGAACCTCTACCCTCACAGAAATGGAGACACAGATGAAATGGACAGATTTCTAGAAAGGTACAGAATACCAAAATGTTGTACCTTCTAGAATCAAGAAGATATAAGATCTCTCAATAACCCAATAACAGTCAATGAAATACAAAGTGTAATAAAATGCCTGCTGACAAAGAAAAGTCCAGGACCTGTTGGATTCACCACAGAATTCAACAAAAACATTTATGGAAGACATAATCCCAATACTCCTCAAACTATTCAATGAAATTGAAAAGGCTGCAATCCTCCCAAAATGATCCCTAAAGGCAAGTATTACACTGATGCCAAACCAGACAGAGATGCAACTAAAAAAGAGAACTACAGGCCAGTATCTTTCATGAACGTAGAAGCAAAAATCCTAAGTAAAATCCTTACCAATAGAATACAGCAAATCATCAAGAAGATAATACATGATGACCAGGTAGGATTCATCCCAGGGATGCAAGGATGCTTCAATATACGCAAATCTATAAATGTAATATGACATATCAATAGAAAGAAAGCCAAAAATCACACTATCATTTAAATTGATGCAGAAAAGGCTTTTGACAAAGTTCTGAATTGCAAATTAAAACAACACTCAGATACCATCTCATCCCATATATGATTTCTTTCATAAAGAAATCAACCAACCACAAATGTTGGAGAGGCTGTGGGGAATAAGGAACACTTCTACACTGCTGGTGGGAATGCAGGCTGGTGCAGCCATTGTGGAAAGTTGTGTGGAGACTCATGAAAAAATTAGAAGTGGAAATCCCATTCAATCCAGCTAATCCCCTACTGGGAATTTTTCCAGAAGAACTGAAAACATCATACCCTAGTGATATCTGTGCACCTATGTTTATAGCAGCACAATTTGTGATAGTCAAATCTTGGAAACAACCAAAATGCCCATCATCTGAAGAATGGCTGAAAAAGATGTGGTATTTTTTTTTTACAATGGAATATTACTCAATTATAAAGAATGATAAGATAGAAGATTTCATGGGTAAATGGATGTATCTTGAAGATATACTCGTAAGTGAGATAAACCAGACCTACGTGTGTAAATATCATATAGTTTCCCTAGTGTAAAAACTCAAAAGAACAAATAAAAATGGAGAGGCATAACACATCTGAATGGAAATCAAGGACTTGGAGTTTAAACAATGAAGTAACTGCAAGCAGAAAAGATAGGAAGCATGGCAGGGGCAAAGCTATACACTTTTCTACATAGGATGAATTAGATAATGGTGCTAAGAACCTCCAAACTGTTTTTGAAGCTGAGGATAGCAATGTGTAACAGTAAAAATATTCTTGTAATGCCTGTCATTCTCGTCTTTTAGATGTGTGCTGCTTCGAATATAATTTCAGTTACTACTATACTCTCTCAACTAAATGGTTGATTTACATGAAAACAAAAAATGGTATTAAATGGGAGTAAGAGAGTAGAAAAAAATGTCATAGGGCTGACCAGCTACAATTTTGTATATACTTAGATTTCTAAACATGTAAAATTTAGCCACATTTTTCTAAATGTGTAACTGCTTTTGTCACAATCTACAGAGATTTATTAGAATATCAATGATTGATAGAAAGAAAATACCAATTCTAAGTTAAGTCTAAGATGCTTGATACTCAGAAAGTCAGTGATGTTATGCTCAAGTACCTATGTTATAGAGTAATAGTATCACTAAGCTTTTCTTCTGGAGGGCTAAGAACATAAATTTATAGACCAAAAATTAGAGAAAAAGAAGGGCTACAAGGATAGCCAATATTTTGGCCCTAGCCCTTCAAGGTCAGTGAGGACTCAAGATATAAGAGAACTTGTACTGTAATATCCTATAACTCAGTGGTTTCCCAAATTTTGTGTTCACGGACATTATGGGGCTACAGAGAAAAGGAATGAAGATGTATAGTGTGCCTAAGGAGAGTCACCTGGAAAAAAAATTCTCTCAGGCTTTCATAGAGAGCAGACTGGTCAAACAATGATTGTGACTCATCCAGATAGCTGACACCAACAGCACTTCTACAAAGCACTATACATGGTTACACAGTAAATCCTGAAGCAATTTCACTGACCTTGGGAGATACAAACGTTACATGTTTTTCTATACATGTCTTCCTTAAACTTTCCCTCAACCACCCAGCAGAAAAGTTTAACCACAAGTCATAAAACAGAAAGCTAGATTAGAGTGCTGAGCTATCAAAGGCTTAAATCAACAACTTCCAACATTTCCAGTTTTACCAATAACCCATTGCGATTATGGAACATTAAATTATGTATACAACTATTTTCTCTTAGTTCAATGAGAAAATTTTTTTCGTACCAATAATGATAAGAAAAATTAAAATGTCTACATCCTGTGCTCTGTATAACTAATAGCAAGACACCAATATGCATTGTATCAAAATTAGGAAATATACTATTAATGTGTTTTGAAACTGTCACATTGTTATTTCTTATTAAACATAATAAAAGAGTCAAATAACCATCTGTAGAAGGCTTGGCTTTACCTTCCTTCAAGTAAAACAGAGCCATCTTCTCATTTTCTTCACTACATTCCATGAAGATTGCTACTCCACTACATATATCGGTTCATATTTTTACCATGTAGACTTCTATTTCCCTTTATTTCCTTTTGGCTTTCCACAGTCTGGAGAAGTAAGGAGCTCCATATTAATGATTGCTAAGTGAATCAATAATGGATCAAATGCAGTCGTGATGCCTTGATATCATATTCCCTACTTACCTAAGTTCTCCTTGTACATAAACAGGACCGTGAGGTTCCCTCAGAGTTGTGTACCATCTTTGTTACAGAAGATTCTGTCCTTTGTCTGCATGTAGTAAGCATCGTTGAGGAATGTGGGATTTGGTGACAGTAACAGTGAAAAATTGTCAAGGATCTATATAGCAGCATTCAAAGGAAGTATCACCATCCAGAAAGCCACAGGCAGAACTACAGCAGAAAAAAAGGACAGTCTTTTTAGTTTCTATTCAGTGTTCCCAGTTACCCAATACCACATACTCAGTCACTGTGAAAGACTCGCATTCTGATTATGAAATACTTCTGTGATTTTTTTCTACTTCTGGGCTTTGACATTGATCCATATGAAATTTAGTGCCTCTTTCTTTTTTAAACTGGGTCAAAACACCATCACTTAATTTTATTGTTAAAGAATAAGCCTCACACTTTTGACATTATCTTTTTTGATGGAACAAATTTTCTGGGGTGTTGAAAATTCATAGTTCCCTTCAGCCCTCACACCGCTCTTTGGATATCACATGTTCTATCCTTACTTTTGGGAAACCATAACTGTCCTTTGCCTTTATAGCTTCCCCTGAGAGCCACTCAGCCTCTTGAAAGAGTAGATATCCTTCATAGATCTATTTTCTTCTATAAGAGTCTTCTGGATCATTTACCTCAAGGGTTTGTGGCAAAGGTGATTTTGATCACTTCATTGTCATGTTTTGATGGCTTTTCTTAGGTATTTTCTACTTTGTAAGCAAATTTAATGCCAAATATGGAACCCAGTAGTTTAGGTGTGTCTGTCCAGAGGAGACTGGGAATGTCACCTTCCTCAGTACACAATCTGTGTCTGTGATGATTAAGCCTGAGTCATGGGGGCCTTACTCCCTTCTCTCTCTTCCTCTAGTCACTGCATATCATCTTCCCATTGAATTGATTTCCAACATGTTTTTTTTTTTTTTTCTTATGTGCCTCCTCAAATCTTCTCTATCCCAAGTTTCGAAGCAATTTTGTAAAATATAAAAAATATTATATAACTTTCTTGGGATATAATAAACATTATGAATAAAAATCTTTCCATTTAAGTCAAGGCAAGAGCCGGGCGTGGTGGCTCACGCCTGTAATCCCAGCACTCGGGAAGCTGAGGCAGGAGGATCAATGCGAGTTCAAGACCAGCCTGGGCTACAAAATTGAGCTCAAGGCCAGCCTGAACTGCATATCGAGACCCTGTCTCAAAAAGACAAAAAAAAAAAAAAAAAAAGTCAAGGCAAGATTATGCCTGGAATTTGGCTCTTGATTTTTCTATTGGTTAATTGTTTGTTTTTCCTAAGTGTTAGTGTTCTGTAACGGGAATCTGTACAATGAGTCTTATCCAAATCCAATCTATGGAGTTCCTTATGAGGTGAAGATAAAGGGTCAAAATTTCTAGTGGGTTATAAAGATCTGTGCCCCCCATTAGGCTAAGTGCTATAAGATACATGTGTTAGCTGTCATTTGAATAAGTTCATATTTTTGTGCTTTTGGAATTTGGAGATACTCTGATTATACTATACAATATTTAATATCTTTCATGATGCAATTAAAATTATATTTCTGTTATTCACATGTTCTTAAGTCAGATCATTGATAAAAATATTGAACAGTATAAATTAGACATGTGACTCAGGGAACATCATAGGAGATGAGTTCCCAGGAATGTATCGATTTACCTTCTCAGCATATTTCAATAATTGAGCCAGTATTCAAAAGCTAAGGCTTGTGTATGTAAGAACTTATATCTTTTGTCTCTCACGATGCTTTTTCCTGCATAGTTTTATCCCCTTAAGAATTAATGGGAGTCTTGTCATGTTCTAGACATATCGACAACGAAGTTCGAGATCTAATTTCTGAGGTTTCAACTTTTAACAGTGATCAGCTGCAGTTTTCCCAACCCTGGAGTATCTTTCACTTTTAATATCCCTAAAATTTTTCCTTCTTCCTTGATTAGTAATGAATAATAACAATTAAGAGATTGTTCCCAAACAATTCCAGATATCCTAAGTGAGAAATGAAATTCTCTCTAGATTCTGATTCATATGTGTATTTTGCTATACTATTTCTCCCAGCTGGTTATTATTAGCAGGTTCTTTCTCATTGGTTTCAGAAATCTAATCTTACACCAAACTCCAGGAACTTGCCAAAGTGTCCAGAGCCTAAGTCCTTGCTTCCCTGCAGTGAACCAGGTCTTAGAAGAACGAAGAGCTCTCAAAGAAGACCAATTGAGGTGGGAATGGATAAACAGCATTAGGCCTTCAAAATTTATTGATACAGCATGTCAGCCCCTCCCCTGGGGTGCACCATGATGGCAACTGAGACTGGGCCTGGTGGTGTGTGCCTGTAAGCCCAGCTCTTGGGACGCTGTAAACAGGTGAATCACTATGAGTTTGATCTAGTACTAAGACCCTGAACACCCTCTAGACCTGTCCCTGAAAATAAAGTTTATTCATACAATTATTTCTACACTGATATATTGGATAGTGTCTCTGAAGACCTTCTCTACATCATTCTCCTGCACTTCTGAGTGCCTGACTGTTTCAATTTGAGTGTGTGCATTAGCATATACACTCAAGTTATCAGTGAAGTGTGGCTTTAAATGTAGGAATTCCTGTGTACTTGGCATAGGTATGACCCTGTGTTCTGTATTTCGTCTACTTCCTACAAATCTTCCTTAAAGTTACGTAATGTCATTATGCTCATTCCACAGCAGGGAAAATGGGAGATGCAAATGGGAAAATTACTTGGATAATTTACATAAGCTAGAAAATGACAGGGCTGAAGTGCAAAGTCTAGGTGGTGTGAATGTGAAATGAGTTGATTCCATGTGTTCTGCCTGTTCATCTTTAGCTGACCCAGGTGGTGTTGCCAGGAGGCCTCGAGTTTATGGGTGGGGCAGGTTTTAATGTAAAGTCGTCATACTTCACAAAATGCTAGGGAAAATTTCCGGTGAGGTCCGTATAAGAAATGAGAAAAAAAAAAAAAAAAACTGAGAAAGAAAGGAAGGAAGAAAAGAATGAGACATCACTGTGGAACTTGAAAAAATGATAAAGTCTACTTGTCTGAGTGGAGGATAAAAATTGGGTAGCTTCTATGTTGGGGTAAAGCACTCTGGCTCTTATAACATGAGATAGAAAAGCATACTTAAGACAACACAGATCTGAGAAAAAAAATAACCATCTAATCAGTATTCAAAGTAGTTTCTTTATTTGTCGAAGAAAGAATTTATGCCTGCCTACACAGTCACAGTAGAACAGAAAAAAAAAAAATTTGTAAGATTACACAAGTTTTAATTTTGTTTGTGCACTGGAAATATATAACCATAGCAAGACTGCATGATAGATAAAATATTTTTAAACCAGGACAAAGCATGAATTACTATAAAGAAATTTATTTAATTTGAGAAAAACTCTGTCACATATTTTGGAAGATACATATGGTAGACAATTCACCAGCATGTTCTCTGTCCAACCTGGAAGAACCTGCAAAACAGGAAGTTGATCTCACCTCAGAACCAGGCATGAGCATGACAGTAGTGGCATATGAATAGCTAGTGGCTCAACCTCAATATAAAGATTACAACCAGAGCAGCCATCCACCAAATCAGCCTAAAACACCTAGTTACCAGATCTCTGATAGAGTACCCTAGAAGGCACCATCTTCTGTCTCTTCTTACACAAAACAATGCTTTTAGGATTCCTTAGTGAGATAATAATGTATTATTAGCATCAAAATGAGCTTATGAAGGGAAGGGAGAAAACATCTCTAGTGAAACACAAAGAAACCAAATCACTTCCCAGTGTGTTCCCTAATATAGTTTACTCAGAATCTGAAGAATTAAAACATCACCTCAGACCATCCCTCATCCGGGCATTGCAAAACACGAGTACTATAATGAGAAAATATCAGTTGAGATAACAACAATAAGGTTTTCTTTCACGTGTAATTTTCCAAGTTTGAAGCCTGTATACATTCTTTAGTTAAAGAATAAATGACCCACCCATTCCTTGAAGTTTAAAAACTGGCTGAGCGGCAGACTATTTGGGGAGACTAGTAGGTGGTTAATATTGTAAACTATAACAGTGTTTAATCATGGGCAGCGATAGGGTCAACCCTGAGCAACAGGCAGTCTCAGTAGACTTGATTACATTACTGAAAATCACTACTAAAGACAAAGATGCACCAAGATTTTCAGATTGGGCCAGTTGATTTATAAGGAGAAAATTGTGAGTTTGTGAGGAAGGCTTAGAAGTGGGGTTGGGGGAGAAAATAATAAGAGGAAGGAGGAAACTTGAAACCACTACCATTCTAACACCATCCTTATTTTCTGCAAGTAACTATCAAAATCATTCAGCATTTCTTGTAGACAAGCAGTTTTGCATCTTAATAGTAGCTGATAAACAATCTCCTTTCACATTTACGCACAGGCTTCTGAAAAATGGTGACTTTTTCTGCTAAAAAGAAAAATGCTGCATTTCTCTCAAGGAAAGAAATGAAGTCAAAATCACTGCTGAGACACATGTTGGCATTTAGGAAGCACGAGCTACTGGCAGATGGTTAATGGCCTGAGTATCAGCAAAATCAAGGCAAGGAAATTGCTCAAAGGCATCTAATCGTTCAAAAGATAATTGCATATAGCAGTTCTGCATTTGCTTGCTACTGGTGTTGACATCAGTTGAGATATTCGGTTATCTTGGGAAGGCCACTTGTTCAAACTGCACAGATTTTCAGCACAACACTTTTTTAAAAGATGGACTATATATTAAAAATAGAAAAAAATTATTCCCAAACAGATGGCATCTACTAATTGCACTACTCAGATTAATTTATTGAAATAGCAGAGAGGGCCCGGTGGGTTGGCTCAGTGGTCTAAAGCGCCTGCTTGGGAAAGCTTGGGCGGCTGCAGGGACCATGGTTCGATCCCCGGCACCATATGCTGTGCCAGCCCTGCCCTCAGGGAGGGCTGAGCCGGCCATAAAAATGAGTGAATAAACAACAAAAGGTTCTGAAAACAAGAAAAATATAAATAAATAAAATTAAAAAAAAAATGAAATAGCAGAGAGATATACGATTGAAGGAAGGAGACCAGATTGTAGGGGCTTGGTAAGGTTGTGTCTGCCTCCACGTTCTGGATTCTATTTTCCGTTATTTCATTCAGTGAATTTAAATAATTTCTTTTGTGTAAATAAGGACAAAACTTTATTTGGGAATGCTAGATTTACAAAGGTTGATTTGTCATTCAGATAAAAGAATGAAAAATAATTTATCATGAGATCTGAAAATTGCTTGTCGAGCCCCCAAACAAATTCATTTGCATTTAAATCACACATTAAAAAGTAAATCGCTGTCAAGCTTCCAGCAGCACATGAGGATTGCTGCCTCTTTCACCTAACAATTTGAACAACTGCCAGGTGAGCCAGGGAGGGACAGTCCTCCATGGAAGAATCATCCATGTGTTTTCTGCCTGGACACTGCTAAGTAGCAGAAGCAACATGATGCTTACATTAGTTCAGTGCTGGGCCAATTTTGAAACTCAGTTCTTATGAGCACATGATTTACTCTCCATTTACAAATCATGCACATATTAAAGTACGTAAATTATATAAATTTTAGTCATTGAACACTGATCAAATAGATCTGTTTTTTGTTGACTGTTGAACTTGGTATATATCACCATCCTAGCAGTTTTATAAACTAGAAGCACATTTGCTTTGGATTCATCACCTCTATGTTAAAAAAAAAAAAAAAGTGATTAACTAATAATGGTTTGTTTTGTAGCTGAAGTACAGTAACTCAATCAGAGCAATCCCCAAGTTTCAAATTGATTATTTAAATAAATGATATACAAACCTTGTTAGGAACTGTAGAATTTGTCCTTTACAGGTTCCAGGATATCTTTTCAGCATTCTTTGTAGATCTCTAAATTAAAGTATACCGTTGTAACTTTCATATGTTTGATATACAAAATGATATTGTTTCCAAACCAATATACTAGTAAACCACTTGTCATTTTCATTTTGCATGCATATCATATGAATATGCCAAGTCCAAATTACCATAGGTTAGTTTTTCTCAAGCATTAAACTTGTTCTTAAGCTAACAAATGACACAGCAGAAAAGAAAGTCTTATTATTATACCTTACAAGCATTTTTCATCATCTACAAGCACTCAGCTGTTAAGTGAGAGTTTGTAACGGTAAAAACAACTTTAGTTACAGCCCTAGACTTTGCAGTAACCAACTGTCTACCAGTTCCTTCAAAACAAGGCATCTGGCTGGGCGTGGTGGCGCACGCCTGTAATCCCAGCACTCGGGAGGCTGAGGCAGGAGGATTGGTGCGAGTTCGAGACCAGCCTGGGCTACAAAATTGAGCTCAAGGCAAGCCTGAACTGCATAGCGAGACCCTGTCTCAAAAAGACAAAAAAAAACCAAGGCATCTGTTGTCAATAAATAGTACGTTGAATCCTTCCAGGAAGGGGTTCCCAGTCTCTTTCTCCAATGGATAAGTGACAAAATAATTGCTGAAATACAAGGCTTCCCATTGTTGGCAGTGGTGAAATTGAGGAGCAAGCCACCAGAAGCGCCTTCAGAATGTCAACAGCACTAGGGTCTCTTGATCAACATCTTCCCATCCATCTGCTAGCAAACGCTGCATGCATCCCTGCCTCAGGAAAGAGTTTGCTGAGGAGTTTGATCTTTCATGGCCTCTTGCTGTTTTTGTTGTTTCCAAGAATAGAAGAGTACATAAGTCTTGGGAATATGAGCCCTCAGTGCTTCTTGTTTTCTTTCAAAAACAGCCCATGCAATCAGAGGCACAGCATGCAGTAACACTTCCTGTTGGGCTCACATGGGTGGTGATCACTCAGAGGGGTCTGCTAGGGATTTCGGTCTCCTGGGCCAGCAGCACGAGGTTTGCTGTTCGGGACTCAGGCCATCCGGTAGCACAGTGATCACTGGTGAAGTCAGTTCTGAACCACCTCATCATCCGTACCTGCAGGAAAATAAGCAAAACTCCGCCAAACCATGTTCTTGCTTAAATCACAGATATCAGCATTATGGAGTTATTCAGGGTGAAAATTCTACATATTAGCTGCTGTTTCCAAAACTGATAGAAATTCGAGACCAGCAATGCATAATACCTCCCATCTTGGTCTCTTAAATGTGCACCATTTCTAATGTCTTATTAATTATTATTATATGCTTTAAAATATTGTTAAAATATAGAGAAGGGCAAGAAAAAATTAAGGTTTCTCATTTTTAATGTATTTAAGTATAGGGTCTCACTACACAGATCAAACTTGTAAGGATCCTCCTATTTTCAGCCTCCCAAGCGCTGGGATTATAGGTGAGCACCACCACACACAGTCTCAGTTGAAGTCTCACCACCCCAGTGGGTGAGACCAGCATGCCAGGATCGAATCCCATTCTCTGCATCAGCCTAAGCAGGCGCTTTAATCCACTGAGCTATTTGACCAGCCCTAAGAAAGAGATTTTATTTATTTTTATGTATCTATTTACTTATTTGTAGTATGGGGAATCAAACTCAAGACTTTGCACATGCCAGGTAGGCACTTATACCACAGAACTGTCTCCCCAGTAAGTTTTTTTTTTTTTTTTTTTTTTTTTTTTTTTTTTTTTTTTTTTTTTTTTTTTTTTTTTTTTTTTTGTCTTTTTGAGACAGGGTCTCGCTGTACAGTTCAGGCTGGCCTTGAGCTCAGTTTTGTAGCCCAGGCTGGTCTCGAACTCTCACCGATCCTCCTGCCTCAGCCTCCCGAGTGCTGGGATTACAGGCATGCGCCACCACGCCCGGCTACCCCAGTAAGTTTTACAACCACTGTTAATTAACCTAATCTTGTTTTGAAAATCTGTAACATGTATTGCTACATGTTACCCTGTTTCTGTCTTTGTTTCTATTTGTTTTGCTTTTGCTTTTACTCTTCAAAATAAAATAAAATAATTTAAAAAAAAGAAGTCTGCACAATAAATAAAGTGTTTCTTGCTCATTATTGTCTGGCCTGTTAGAGTAGTAGTGTGTAGTCCTGTCCGCTGCCCAAATCACCTGAATGTTTGAAAAATAAAGCATTAGTTGTTTTATATTCAGAGCACCATTAAATAATGGAACATGATTTTATAAACATGTCTATAGTGGTAATGACTTGCTCCAATAAAAGTTGGAATTTTTTTTTTTAAAAATTCCATGAGTCACAGTTTACACTTCATAGAAATAGATGAAAGGACTCTGAAGAAGTTGATGCTGTTTGTGCCATCTCAGTGGTAAAAAAGACTGTATGTCCTAGGACCCTTGAGGCAGCATGAGGTGGTGAGAGAGTGTAGGTTTGGCAGTCACACAAGCCAAGATGCAAATAATTCCCAACACCCCTGTAGTCTTGGGTTTGTGATTTATTCTCTTTGAGTGACAATTTTCTTCAACTTCAACACTTCAACAAGTGTACTTCACTGAATAACTT
Organism: Myocastor coypus; assembly: GCA_004027025.1. NCBI lineage: Eukaryota > Metazoa > Chordata > Mammalia > Rodentia > Myocastoridae > Myocastor > Myocastor coypus. The sequence goes on along the minus strand of PVJA010001260.1, from coordinate 111,150 downwards.
AGTTAAAAGAGACGAAAGAAGCAAAAGGTAACCAAGTGTCCAGGACAAATGTGCAGAACATATTCTGCACTGACTTGTTGGCTGGGACCTCAGTTGATCAGACTTGCAAGAAAGTGGGGTGCATAAACCACTGGGGGCCTGTTTATCCTGAAGTCATGCCACATGTTCTTCTGTAGAACATGAGCTGGGCACTGGAAGCTTTAGGAGAGAGATTTCAAGAGCTGCTGGGACAGCCCCTGAATCTGCGTCCTCTGGATATGGAAGCTCCTGGGCTTCCCTGCTCCCTCTGCTCAACTTGCCATAATGAAGCAGGAACAGAATAACTCTTGAATAACTCAGAATAATATGGTTGCAAAAGCCCTGGCCCTTAGGAAAGGGAAACATTCCTTAATATGGCCCTCATTTTACTCCCAGATATGATAGGCAACTGCTTAGGGCTCTTGGCTTGACCTTTCAGAAGGTAAAAATATTTCTATCCCTTTGGTTGCTCTGGCCAATTCCAAAAATCCAAGAATATGCCTTCTTTGAGGCTAACCAATTTTTTAAACTTATTTTATGCTGTTTAGAAGTTGGAAAATAGTGGTCTGGCCAGATAGTTCAGCAGACTAAGTGCCTGCTTAGGCAGAGTGCAGGGGTTGTGCCAGCCCCATCCCCGGAATGCCCTGAGATGGCAATTGAGATTAGGCATGCTGGCAAGCACCTGTAATTCCAGCACTTAGAAGGCTGAAAATAGGAGAATCACTACGATTCCAACCTATGTAGTGAAACCCTGTAGACCTTATAGACCCTGCACCAAATACATAACAAAAGAAATTGAAAAATAGAAAGATACGTTGTGGTTAGACTTTTCTGCTGGATGGTTAAGACCAAGATAAAGCAAGACCTACGTTACAAAAAATATATAACTTTTATATCTGACAAGTTCAGTCAGATCCCCTCAGGGTTCACCCTGAAACCATGTACTGCAGTTTACAGAATTTTTGTCAGTATCAGCCCTCTGGATGAATAATGGCCATTGCCTGACCATTTTGCTCTCTGTGGAAGGCTGAGAGATAATGTCAGATGAGCTGATAATCCACTACTATCATAGACTAGTGGACTACATGTACAGCTACTTTCTCTTTGTGCAGTGAAAAGAAAGATCTGTACTAATGATGTTTAGACAAGAAATCATGTCTGCATTTTATACTCTGAACAAATATGATGAAGACAATATTATGCAATGTATTAACTATTGTAAAAAATAGTAAGTAAAAAAAAGTAGAAAGGTACTTTGAGACTGTGAACTGTCTTGATTGCCTCGAAACAAAGCTTGTACTTTGTTGGTTAGGCATTCTACTCTTTTGTATTCCAGCAAGTGCCCTATATCCATATCCTTACATGTAATTCTTTCAAGTAATACCTATCTCTTTGGTTTTACTCACTGGACCTTTGAAATTACCAGGTTATCTGCTTCCTGAGTTTTGTCAGGAGTCATATAAATAATTCATTGACACTCTTAGAATAAATTTTTCTTTTTTATTTTAGGGAAGAGTCTACAGGGTGTTCAGGGTCTCACTACTAAATCAGACTTGTAGTGATTCACCTGTTTACAGCCTCCCAAGAGCTGGGATTACAGGTGTGCACCACCATGCCCAACCTCAATTGCCCTCTCAGCATGCGGGGTGGGGTAGGCCCCGGATCAAACCCCCAACCCCTGTTCTTGCCTGCAGGCACTTTAATCTGTTGAGCTATTTGGCCATCCCTGAAGCACTTTCAAACTGGTTTTATGTGAATGAGAAATATGTTATCCATGTAAACTGGGCTCAGATTGTAAGAAGCAGATGCCACTCAAAGGTTATCTATCTTGTAGATAGTAAGGGAGTGATGAATATACGTAGCAATACTACAGACTAGGGATTATACTTATCAATACATGAATAATATGGTAAAAGTGCAAATGTCAATTATATTGGAAGAAAAGATTTAAAAAAATCAGAAAAAAAATGGTGAACCAAGATAGATTTGCATTTACTTACACTGGCTTACTGTAATTCCTCTTTAATAACTATGGAATATCTCACATCTGATGGTGATAGAAAAGTGGATTCCCTAAGGGCTTTTATGAGTTTTATAATCTACAATTTCTGCATTATTCAGTTCATTGCAGTACTTTTCATTATTTGCCCTTAGATTTAACTCTTATGATTGATATTCTCAGATTTCCTTTGTTGATAATGTGTCTTTGTAGTATTTGAATTTTATTTCCTGCAACTAGAAGTCCTGCTCTCAAAAGTACTATAGACATAGCCTTGCTGTTTGCTCAGGATTCATATTAAAATTGCAAGATTTTTGTTTTGTTTTGTTTGAGTGTGGGTCAGAGACAGAGATGGAGAGAGACAGATTAAGAAATGGGGGCAGGGGCTAAGTAGAAAAGGGAATTTAGAGAGCAGGGAAATAGATTAGCTAGTGAAAGTCTGAGGAAGAACGTACATTCTGGGTGGCCAGAATAGTATTTGATTCGTCTGTGGAATCCTCAGCTACAGGGTTGGATGTAAAGTAAATCCTTAAAAAAATGTATGTTTTTATGGAATCATAATGAGTAAAACTGAGATATTCCTCTGAAAGCACAATGATTAGATAAATGTTTCTCTGTAAAAACTGAGAAAGGATTGTTAGGAAACACCTGGCATTTATATATTGATGATGGCTTTCAAACCATGTAAGTCTTCTTCCATCCAACTTAATTCTCATTACAATTCTATGAAGTAGAGTTAAAATTTCCATCTCTATGTTAGGAAAAGTGAATCAGAGAAGTATCTAGTACCCAAATATAACAGTAGTGTGTCAGGTCTAACAAACAATCTCTAGTCTTATTCCATATCCCTGACACATTGATTTATTGTTGATTACTTGAGAGAACAATAGCTAGAAACAAGTTATGAGTTGCTTGCCTTGAAAGTCAAAGTCTCTTATAGTCTTCAACATGCCAATGGTGAAAGAATGAGAGGAAGAAGAAGAGGGAGAGGGAGATGGAGAGGGAGAGAGAAGGGTGGGGAGGAAAGAAAGGGGAAGGGAGGAGGAGGGGAGGGGGAGGCGGAGACAGGCAGACAGCCAGAGCTAGAGCCAAAGCCAAAGCATGCTTTACTTTCTTTCTGGCTTCATTGAGTATTTTGGAAGTTTCCAAAAATATAAAGGGGAGGTAATCCAATATACCTGATGGCAGCATAGCATCTTAGAATTCTTACTAAGGCAAGCTATGGACCACAGCAATGCTCTGAATGAGAACTCCTCTGCTCCACATGCCCTCCAGAGAAAACCTGTTCTATCTGTATGTCTAGCGATTACCTTGGAGATGTTGGTATTGTTTTCTGGTCTTGGCCAAGAGAACAGATACTGAGATAAATTGCAAGTGGCCCACTGCAAGTGATTTTTGCATATCCTTCCATGCTAAAACTTTGGCTGTATACAAATTAGCTCTTTTTGTAAGTAGATTAAATTAACTATACTAGTAAATGCCTTAAAAATCTGAAATTTAGCTTGTTCTTTGTGTTCCTTGAATCTGGCACTATTCTTGGCACTTTGTAGGTGTTTAGTAAGTGTTTGTGGGAAAAATAAAACAAGAATCACAGTTTTGTCAACACTTGAATCATTTAGAAGTAATTAATAATTATCAGAAACTAAGTCGAAATCTTATTTGAAGTTTATTCAACCTTTCAATTCTACTCATAGAATATCTGTTCCTTTGTGCAATTTTTCTTGATTTCTCGAGTCAAAATTAACATATTCCTATGCCATCTACATTTTAACTAATTTACATTCAGCTTTATACTGTGCTTGGTTATTCCTCTATTTATCTCCCTTTCATGGTAAATGAGCTTAGTTTAAGTACGTAGTTTTAAAATTTTTCTTCCTATATACACTTCCTATACACTATATCATCTTTCTAGAGTTAGATAAGAACTGAATAAAAGGTGTGTACAATGCTGTTAAGTGAATCTTTGTGGCTGCCTCTAAATGCGTGTGCTCAAACCCTAATCTTCAGCAGGAGGGCATGTGAGGGCGGGGCTTGGTGTAGTTAATTGGACCAAAAGGATGGAGGCTTCAAAATTGAGGCTAGTGTTTGTAGCAGACACAGAAGAGATGATCTCTCTCCATTATAGGAGGATGTACTGAGATAGTGGCTGACTGCAAATCAGGAACCAACTCTATTAGTATTAGAAATAAATTTCCATTGTATGGGATTTTTGTTATAGAATATACGAAGGCCCCAAGCACTTAAACAAATAAAGTATGAGGAATGGATACATTCATTCATGCCATATGCTATTTTTTTTTTTTTTTTTTTTTTTTTTTCTGGAACTGAGGATTGAACTCAGGTCCTTGAGCTTGCCAGGCAAGCGCTTATTCTACTGAGCTGTCTCCCCAGCTCAGTCTGCTCTATTTGAAGATGGCACAGCCGTCTTCACCTCTGTTCTCAAGGAAAGCAATGATCAGTAAGACATGAAAACTGGGTTTCTGTTTGTTAGCTTAGGCCACAACCGTGTGCTGCTAATGCTGTCCTCCTCCAGTTTGCACAACGCCCAGCAAAGTGTTTTACATTTTCAAAGCTTTCTAAAAGCCCACACCTGAGGAATCCAGAATGTGAACAATTGGTAATTTTTTCTCTAGATTCTCGTCTCCTGTGACTCATTTTTCTAATTTTACAAATCAGGAATTGTACTCTCAGTTGTGTTAGACAGTTTTACATTGTGATTGAGTTACGGTCTGTATAAAATAGTTACATTGAATAGTAGCTTTACTTGTTGCTCAGTTTTTATTTTCTTCCCTTAAAGTAGCAGATAGATACAGGAGAAGCACCTGACTAACTTTTCCTATAGCTGCTAGAGTGAGGCTGGGGGATCAGTGGCAATTATGACTTGACTAGCTTAGCAGCTGTGTCGCCCTCTGGCTTGCTTTCAGCCCTTTTGCACCCAAAAGACTGAGACAGTTTCCTTCAGTATTCAGCCATTATCCAATCACTGTGACTATTTTTCACTCTAAAATGAGTGTAACCAGACAGGCAGGTGGTAGCCCTCCACAACTCCTGCCATTGCAGGCTATACTGTTACCTTTTTGAAGACATGAGGGGTTATCCAGAGTGGCTAGTATCAGAAATGGAGGGATCTAGGCCTCACATTTATATAACCCAACATTTGTAGCAAGCATTCATGCTTGACACTCTCTAAACCACGCCTGCAACTACTACGGAGGCAGAATGCCTTAACCACTTCTCTTGTTTTAATCCAGGAGGGCTCACTCCTGTGAACTGACCGTACTGCACTAGAGCACAGTCCCTGTTCACTTCGGCGTTCCTGTAAATCTCGTTGTGAATTGTTTCGCTGCTAACGTGGGCTCCAAAAGGCCTGTGGAACGCCCAGTCGAATATCTCAGCAGATTAAAGCACCTGCAAGCCGGCTCGGGTGTCAGGTTTGATCCCCCGGTACACTGTGCAGGCCCCACCCCTGGGGCGCTCTGAGACCACAATTGAGACTGAGCATGGTAGCGCGTGCCTTAATCCCAGCTCTTGGAAGGCTGTAAGCAGGTAGATCACTAGGAGTTCCATACAAGAAAAGAAAAACAACAAAAGGACTGGGAATCTATTTGGGATTTTTAAGGGAACAATGGTTGTTTCCAAAGGAAAAGCAATATGTCTTCAGAGTTAATACCACAAAGTTCCAGAAGCCATTATCCAATGAAGACCAAAGACACAGACCAGCACCAGGTAGAGTCAACCTATAGTGTCCAATGTGAACTGGCACTGGAAGGTAGCAAGCTGACAGAGGCAGTGCCGATGAGCTGGCTGTGTCAGCTGTTGGCATCCAGCATTACCTGGGGACATCAAGACTGTGAGCAGAGCTGCACTTTGCTGAGTCAGTATTTCCATCTGAATTGAGCAAAAGAAGCCTAGGCCGATTGGCAACAGCAGGACTCCAAGTTTTCTTTAAAGACCTTATGCGTTTCATCCTTTTAGTCCCTGAACATTGGCCAATCTCTACTTTCATTTGACTAATGGCAAATGGATCCAGACTTAAGCCAAATTAGTAGGAGCTGCTCCGTGGCCACCACATTGGTTTCATGGTTCATCACTGAACTTAACTGAGGTCAGGGAGAGAGTGACTTCTAAGTCTTGTTTTTATGCTCAATAGGATATTATACTAACAGGCAGGAAGTTGGGAACAGAATGTAGGTGCTAAGAATCTTACTAACTCTAGGAAGCATAGGGAGTGCTACTTTAATTTGATCCCTGAAGGGAACTAATCCAAAAGGAAGACTTATCCCTTATCCCTTGTTAATGCCCTAAACCAATCAATTCTTTTTGTTCTTAAAGGATGTCTTAGTTATTTTTCTCCTTACTGAGATGAAATACCTGAAATGGAAGGTTAAGGAGCAAGGTTTTCTTTAGCTGGCAGTTTGTGGAAGTTTCAGTTCATAATCAGCTGGCTCCAAGGCATGCTGGCATAGCAGAGAGTCAACCATTCATGGTGGCTGGAGAGACAGAAAAAGACAAAGGCAATGAGAAGAAAAGGGGCACAATGGGGGAAAAATGCCACATTTCCTCCCTTATACTGTAGGCAGGCTACCCTCCCCAGGGCAGGTCCAGCACTCACACAGCAAATCTTAGCTCAGAGAGTGTCAAGCATGAATGCTTGCTACAAATGTTGGGTTATATAAATGTGAGGCCTAGATCCCTCCATCTCTGATACTAGCCACTCCGGGTGACCCCTCACTTCTTCAAAAGGGTAACAAACGAGACATTGAACCAACCACAAATTCCAGATTCAATCCTCTCCTAAAAGCCACTCTCATGACTGAACTAGACTTTGGGTGTTGAGAGAGGGACATTGTTATGGTTTGTGTGTAGGTGTCTCCCAAAAGCCTCATGTAGTCATGGGGTGGCTTCTGGAAGTTGTGATTGGTTATTGTGGGTGTGGGTGCTCCACCTCCGCTGGGGCAGGTGATTTGCATTTCCATGTAAGGAAGGAGGAGAAGTTAGCTGCTTGAGCTGCTGCTACTCCTCCCTTCACTCTTGCTTTTAGCTGCCACCATGAAAGGTTGACCTCTGTCATGTGCCACTCTGCCTTGGGGCCAGCTGAATATGGACTGAAACCTCCAGTGACTGTAAGCTAAATAAACTTTTCCTTCCCTCATTTTGAGTACCGAGTATTGGCTCCAGCGAGAGAAGAGCAACTAAGACAGACATTCAGACGCAAATCATAACAGATATTTTTTTGCTGAACTTTCACTTACAATCACGTGAATGTAAGTCTGCCACTTCTGTGTACATAAGAATCATTAGAGAAGGGGGCCCGGCGGGATGGCTCAGTGATCTAAAGCGCCTGCTTGGGAAAGCTTGGGCGGCTTCAGGGACCACGGTTCGATCCCCGGCACCACATGCTGCGCCAGCCCTGCCGTCGGGGCAGGCTGAGCCAGCCATAAAAATGAGGGAATAAACAAAGGTTCTGAAACAAGAAAAATAAATAAATAAAATTTAAAAAAAAGAATCATTAGAGGGGCTTGTTAAAGTGTAGTCCTCAACCCACAGTACAAAGTAGGACGCAGGAATTTGTATTTTTATCAATATCCTGGGTGAATTTAAGCCAGATAATTGGTGGAACACATTGAGAAATGCTGATACGGTGAGTAAAAAATGATAATAGTGAAAAGCAGGATCAGGGAGGTGAAGTGTCTATAAAGCAGGTGAAAATAAAGAGCTCATCCTTTGTACTGGTATTGCAAAGTGGAAAGCCCACTGACATATCAGAAGTGGATTCTATGTCCAATGAGTATCTGTTTATGGAATCCTTACCTTATTTCTCACTATTACCTATTTTTGCCTTCATTGGCATAAGAGCATTTCTCTCTTTGTCTGGGACTGTCCAGAAACACACCTGCTGTTCTGGAGTAATTATTAGTAACATTCCTTTCCACTCTCAAAGGTATTTAGGTTTGAATGGTAAATATATGGTAGATCCCTTGCTCCAGGGAAATCTGCACACAAAGGAGTTCTTTATCTCTCTTGCTATAATTGCTGAGCCCAAAACTGTTTTATGACATTTAGTAGCAGAGACTATAATTATGTTAAAAACACACCTGCTGAGTTTAGGACTTTATACTCTCACAAACTGACATTGGAACTTACAAAAATACATAAGCATTTGAACTTACAAAAAATATATACTTATAGTTACATATAGGTCATAATCTCTCTCTCTCTCTCTCTCTCTCTCTCTCTCTCTCATGCACTTTCATATTACAAACCAATCCTAAAGTTGATGGAAAATTTCAATTGACTTTAATACATATGTGCATCAAATGATGTTCATGTACATATAAACGTATTGTTATAAGAATGAGGCACATAAACACACAGGAATAAGAAGAGGAAAAACTATAAATGTCAAGAGTGCTGTGTGAGCCCCTGCGGAGATGATGGCTCTGTCAGTTCACACTTGAGCTAGGGGTCCAACTGCAGTGATTCATTTTGGAGCAACTATCACTTCTGATCAGCTGATAAAGGAATGTGATGACCCAGAGACAGATGAGTGAGCTTTCTGCTGGTCAAGGAAGGGATGTTAGTGCATTTTCAAAGACTGTACACACCTGAAATGGAGAGACTTTCCAGAGGTGTCTACTGCAGCAGTTTAGGCTTCCACTAAACTAGTCTATTAAAAAAACCTCAAATCTTGAATTACTTTGATTGTCTTTACTGTTGCTAATCACAGTTATTAAATAAATGCACAAAAAATCTTTCATGTATTTTCTATGTAATCAAGGAATATCTGATATTTAGGAGTGACTTTTTCCTCCCTCAAAATAAGTATACAGTCATTAAATATTCCAGGAAGTGTTATGGTCCTTTATTCATATTTTAAATGTTGGAGGAATTTAGATCAGTGATTTCTGCCTAACAACTGTTGTTTCAAGGCAATTTGCCCACTGCTTGTTTGGTTCTACTCAAACACAGCTGTAATTTCTTCCTTTCTATATTTGGAGATGCAGTGACTGATGGCCGGCATCAACCAGCTGGAAGAGGGGAAAGTTGGGTGGAAGATAGAAGTCCTAGCTGTTCTTAGCCCTGGTACATAGCTGAGAAGTCATTGTTAGACTCTTTTGCCCTGTCTCTGCCCTGGTCCTGAACTTTAACTCTCCATGTGCAAAATCAAAATGATGGATTGCCTCATTTGACTTTTGTCATTATTATGAGAATTAATTTCTCCCTTTTAGAATATATTCTATGTAATAGAGCTACTTCTCTGTATACATAGAATATATTCTATGTAATGGAGATAATTCTATGTAATGGAGAGGGTTGGTATACCATTTTTTTTGATATTGAATCCACAAATAACAATCAAGCATAGATATTTTGAAGTACCAATATGTTATAATGCTAAAATAAATAACAATCATTGTTAATAATAATTGAAATTATTCATAATAAAATCATAAATGTTTATAACAATACATGATGTTTAGCCACAACTTACAATGTGACATAGTGAGGTAGCTGAGCATTTGCAGCTAAGGTTAAATTTACCTTGCATGACACAGCTATGAATACAGACTGATATAAGTATATCCTAGCAGTGGTTTAAATACTATGAGTGCCCTAGTTGTTGGTGACATATTTTAAATAAAAGAAAGTCTTGATAATATTAGAAAAATAGAACCATATTGACTTAGGTCAAATAGCTGCTCTCTTCTTAGGAAATTAAATGTACATTAAAACCTTACAAGAATACTTAGGGCTCATGTGTGAAACTCACCTCTCATAGGCACTATTAGATAGCAAGCTTTTTATCCATATGAATATCTGGAGGAATGTTCAAAAATTATCCATGACTGGAGATAACATGTAAAGGCATATGATGGCACTGGGTATTTCAGGTTGCACATTTTCAGTATTTACTAAACAGTAGCACTCTGTTTTACCCCAAATTACCTAATATTACATTAGTTGTTACATACAACCAAAAATATCATTCTTGGGTCAGGATGATAGCTCAGCAGTACAAGCAAGCACCTGCCTGGCAAGCACAATGACTAGAGCTCCACCCGTAGTGCCACCTAAAAAAACTACTTCCTTGTATCCAAAATGTCCTGAAGGGAGTGGTAATAATCTCACAGGGAACAACTAGTCAATGCTATTTACATAAACCACTTATTTATATAAGATCTCCTTTGCATTTTTATTCTTTCAGTTTGCATTATTGGTGAGAATTCTTGTCAAGTCTTGATTAAAATGGAAAAATCACCTTTGGAGGTGGATTGTGGATTGGTGGACTCACAACAAATTGTGGAGATTGAGTAGTATTGATATTCTACTTTATGAATACATTTTATTCGTAAAATTAAAACATCCTAAACTTTTTGTAATATCTGTTTTTATGTCAGCTACTTCTGTGCATTTTACCAGTTCTTTCAGCATTCAAAAAACTTAACTCTAGCTAAAGTTTAGCACTTTTATTGTTGGTATTTCCACTAATGCTGGAGGAGTTTTCCTTATTTTGAATAGGATTAGCAACTTTCAATACTAAAATCTCAGTAAGAGCTAAATTAACATAGCTGAGACCAGCACTAAGCCAAAAAGAAGACTGAGAACACTTGCTTCTGAAATTTTCATCTTATTTAGTGGGTGGTTGTCTCTGCCTTTGAAATTCAGGAAGGAATCTGCCAGCTTGGATAAGTGGGAGTTGCCCAACAAACAATCCCTCTCTTAGTTACTTCCCTCTTATTGTTGGGACAAAATACCTGACACACAAAGTTAAAGGGGGAAAGTTTATTTAGTTCACAGTTTACGGAGGCTTCAGTCCAAATATCAGAAACATAATCAGCTGGCCCCAAGACAGGGTGCCTTGACAGAGGCGGATCACAGAGGAGCAGCACTTCATACAAGCAGAAGACAGCAAAAACAAGCAAGGGAGAAGATGAGCTTCTTTCTGTACCTTACAAAGTATCCAGGCTACCCATGGTGCCAAACTCTGGCTGGACTAACTTAGAAACACACCATTAGTTCCAGCATCACACACTCTAAATTCATCTGCCATTGAAAATGCCCTACCTATGACCACATGAGGTTTTGCAGGGACACTTACACCCAAACTATAACCGCTAAGAAATAAATATTCATTGCTTAAAAGTACACAACCATTTCCTTATACAGCGTCAACTTCATAGGTCATTAGTGAGTCCAGGGCTCATTGTATCTATGTAACACCTGGGTTGCTATGACAGCTAAGATCTCACACATGGCTTTTTACACAGGCAGTTTTGGTGAACTGGTTTTTGAGGTAATGTGACTATGATAATGTTTACTTCTAATTTTATACTATAGCAAATCCGCTGGACACACGGAACACTAAGTTATGTGGAAAGTATAATTTTGTAATGTACAAGGGAAAACTAGAAATATTTAATGTGCTGAACTAAGAAAACTATGATGGGAAATTCCTCAAACACAGAAAGTGATATAGATGCTGGGCATCCAGAATACAAGACAAACACCCATTAAAGACCTTTATTTATAGCTTTTCTACATATCACCATGCTGGGAGTAGCTTAGTAGCTACTGGCAACATAGTTGGTACAGAATGAATTTCTGTCAAAAGCATGAATATGAATGTTTGCTAATTTACCAAATCTCAGTATAACTACAGCTTAAAGTTACTTCCCCATTTTAGTTCCACACTGTGAACAAAATAAATATAAATGCCATTTATATGCAATGTACATTTAGGAAACTTGGGAGTCTAAGTGGTACAGCAGGAGAAAAGATATTTCATCTTAAAATTTCTTCAATTGGGAGCACTTTTAGGCAGTTTGTATGACATGGGCACAGTCCTTTGCGCTCTGCGGATTTGGGGATATGGTATTTATTATCAGTGAAAGTAGTTCTGCTGTCATCAGCCATGTAGTCCTATGGAAGGAATGTCACATAGGTTGTACAGGTGCACACACACGCAACCTGTGATCATATCTGTATTTTGTGTTGTATGTTTCTCCTAGGCCGTTGAGAACAATGCAACTGTCCAGTTATGATTGCCACGTGGTAAATTTAGAGTATATTGTCTGCCACGAAGTGTCCACTTAAGAGACATTTTGGGATTTATTTATTTTCATTTAGGGATTTTTAGCAGCAACCATTTGTTCTATGAGAGTGGAATGGAACGTATATGTGGGAAAGTAATGCAGTTACAGAAGTTTGTTGGGGTCTTGTGAAGAGAGATTTAGGAGGATCTCGTTCCCTATGAAATCATTAATAATAATCAGTGGCTATCAACCTCATCTCTCAAAGATGAAATGCTTCATAAATGCCGAAGGGCATCCAGACGGAGGGCACTTTACAGCTACAGAGCACCTCTGGCTCGCTGGGGACCAACTACGGAAAGCCCCGCCTTCTAGGGCAGCCCTCCAATCAGCGGGGTGGAGCGAGCCCAACCCTTGCCAGTCACGTGACGCAACCAAGCCCGCTTCCGGCGCGTCGCGGACAGCTGACGTATCCAGCCCGGCGTAGCGTCGGGGTTGGCCGGCGGCGGAGGCGGAGGTGGAGGCGGAGGCGATGGCAGTGGACCCCGAGCGGGCTGGAGGGCTGTGACCCAGCTCCGTCCCGCGCCTTCTCGCGGCGACCCGGTGCCTCGGTCTCGGCTCACTCATCGCCTGCTCCCTCCCCGGCCGCTGCCTGGGCGGAGGCGGAGGCCCGGGCTGGCCGCCCTGCTGAGCCCCGGCTCGGCCCCGGACGGCCCGCTGCTGTGCGGAGAGGAGGCCGAGTCGGTAAGAGGCGGCTGCGGGGCCTGGAAGCCGCCGGGCCCCCGCCTGCTCGCCCGGGACGCCCCCGCCCAGGAGCCTCTCCGGCCGCTCGCTCCCGCCCCGCTCCCAGCGCTCGCCGCCCTATTGTCTGGGCGCCGCCGCGCTCTCCCCCTCCCTTCCTTCCCCCCCTGCCGCGGGCCGGCGGCTGTCAAACCTGGCGGCTCCTCGGGCTCCGGGCCAGCGCTGCCGGAGCCTTTCCTGCCTGCCTCTTGCCGCCCCTCCGCGTCCTTCTCGCCCCCACCTTCCTGGCTGTGCGGTCCTTCTTCGGCCATCGCTTCACTTTCTTCGTGTGTGTGTCTCGCTGATTTTCTCATCTCTCACTTGTCATCTCCCAGGGCTTCCACCGTCTTTAAATTGTTTGGCTATTCCTTATTCATTTTCCTTCGTTTTACTCTATGCTTTCTGCTCCCTTCCAGTTTCCTTCGAATTTTTCCTTCCAATAAGTTGCTTCCTTTTGTAAAAACTCCCAACTTGAAATCTTCCGTCCTTTTCTCCTAAGAAAAAGGGAATTTTGCCTTTCATGTTACCTCGTCCCGAAGTACGGCTTGGGTGGTGGCGGTGGCACTTCTACCTCTAGAACGTGTTCGTGTAATTGGTGAACTCTCTGACCCTTACTGAGTTCTTAACGTGAAGTACAGTAGAAATTCCGACTGGGTTTTTCATACACATTTAAGTAACTGCCTTTTGTGTTGCACAACGACAAGATTGCTATGACAGTGGTAATACATTCATTCCCTTTACACGAAATGCACCCTGGACATGATTCTCATTAACTTTTTTAAATTCACTTGTATTTGCTAATTCCCTGCCAGCCCCTAAAATCTTTCACTTCTTTGAGGGAGTGAGTGGAGACTATCAAAGCTGTTTTTTCCCTTTTTCTGCCTGTTCCTATTCCCCCAAATGAGTAAAGGGGAGTTGGAATGGTATGTTTCCTATTGTTTTTGTCTATTTCAACTTGTGACCAAGCCATCCAAAAAATACGTTTCTTTTCCTTTTAAACTTGTAGTACAGTCATTAGTAGTCTTAGTCACAAAAAAAAAAAAAAAATGTTACCAGCTGTATTTTGATTAGACCATCATAAAATATATTGATACTGTTTAAATAGTAGTGAAAAGAGGGCCACCCTTAATATGCTGGGAGGATAGTGGAGCTGAAAGGATGGTGAAGACTTCTGTGAATGATACAGAGGAAATGTACTCTTGTGCAATTTTTATTTAACATTACAGCCTCTTTTCTTGGCAACCTGTGGGCACTATTTATTGAAGTAAATTGCAAGTAAATTATGAGGAGTTAAGAAAATCTCTCACATTAGTTGTCAGATATGAAATGTGACGGACTAATTTCCCTTGTAACTGTGTGTTGAAGTTCTTAAATCATTTGTTGCCAGAGTGGGGGTTCACAGACGATGAGACATCTTAATCATAAGAGTAATTGCTAAATTCTTCATTAAAGTTAGGAGTATGTCTAGGGTTTCTTAAAGCCTTGCATGTTCTTAATGTCTTGCCTAGTTTTTTTTTTTTTTTTTGTCTTATAAAGAACTGAAATGTTTCTTAACACTAAATCAACAATTTGATCAATTTGTTCTATCAGCAATCTTAGTCATATTCCAGAAAACTCTGTCTTAATTTTTGAAAGACAAAATAAAACATTTTAAGCTGTCCTAGAAACTTTCTTCTATTTTCAAGTTAAAATTTAAGATACTTTTGCCATTATTAAATATGACACATCTTTATTTTTCCTAGTTAGCTGTCTTTATGTGTTTCTTAGTTCTTTATCAAGATTGTCTGCACTTTGCACATTCCTTTATAGAATGATAACTGGTAGCCATGAATTAAATTGTTAAATGTTTGATTTTGTTTGTGCCTTTATACACTCCCTATGCATTTTATGCATTGGTATCTAACTTTCTTTTTTCCTCTTGAGGTAGTGAAAAAAGAATACTGAAGAATAGGATCTCAAGATGAGTAAAAAGCCCCCAAATCGTCCTGGAATCACTTTTGAGATTGGTGCTCGTTTGGAGGCATTGGACTACTTACAAAAATGGTATGAAAAGTACAGAACTTTGACTTAAAGCACAGTATCTATAGCTTTACATATCTTGATCAATTGCTATTCTGATGTTAGCAGAAACATCAACATATTCACATGTTGAATAAACATGTATATTAGTTTTCAGTCTTTAAGATTTTCAGATTTAGCATTTTAATACTTTTGAGTAACTTACTACAACCATTTTAGATGTTTAAGAACTGAAAATTGTCTATAGAGTATAAAGCATATGGACAGTGTTGATACCCTAGTGAACTTAGCATGAGCCATGTTGGGAAAAGGGGAAAGAATTCAGCTTCCCAGTGTGGAATAAATTCAGATAAGTCCTATTTTCTTGCCCTATGTGGGGTAGTTCTTTCAAGATACAGAGTGTATTAATATTAACACTAATAATATTTTCTAATACTGAACACTTTAAGAAATACATATACTACTCACTATCCCATGTAAAATCCCCATTGTACAGGTAGGTTGTTACCGTCTCCGGTCTTCTCAGGACTCATTTTCCCTTATTCTGGCTGGCTGTGGTCCTTGCTAAACTAAAACAGCTCCCTCCTCAACATGTCTTTACAATTGATACAGGAAAGGTTGATAATCTAGTATAAAACAAACATCTAGAAAGGAGAGAGAAGCAACATGCAAGAGTCACTCTACCGTAGTGGAGTAATGATGATTCTCCTTTAGCCTAGGGAATGTGTTGTTTGTCCAGATAGTTGGCTCCAACTTCTGTGCACTTTCAGAAGTGCTTTTGCTATTCTTGGGCTCCTAATGTAAGAAAGGGGTTAGAAATGTTCCTCTTTTGGCAGTCTTGCTGCTTTTGCTCCTTTTAAAGTCCATTTACTTTGGTTGAAGGGTTAGTGGATTAACACCTGCACCACTTCATGTATCCAACTTTTTTTATATTGCCTCAGTACAGTTCCACTAAAATCATGGTGGTCATGTTTTTAGATTTGCTTTTTATTGATTTGCATTAAGTCAGCTTCCTAAGTTGGCAATGACGGAGAAATCTCGGTTAGTCATGATACTTTACATTACATTGGTGTAGGATTTCCCTTTCTTGACATCCAGCTTTAGAGCTCAGCTTACTTCCCTGACTCCTAGCTTAATGACTTCAGCCTTAGGCTGTGCCTTATAACAGTTTGAAACTAGTTTTAAGCATACAGTCACAGTTATTTGCTCCTTGCCCAGTCTGGCATCTCGGTGCTTAAGTGTCACTCTCATTAGGTCATTTATGTGCACAGTATCTCAGAAGGGGCATAGAGGAACCTGGGAATCAAACAATTCTAGTCATGATGATTTTAAAAAATCCCTAGATTCTGTCAGATACCATGGCAGGTGAGGAGTGAAATGCCTGCAGAATGACTGCATTCCACCATTTTAAAAAAAGATGCCAAGTTAGGTAGTGATTGGTTCTTTAGGTTCTGATTTGACTGAAAGTAGCTTTAATGCAGGAAGGCATACTATTGAATTCTGTATTGTAAAAGACTATGAAAGTCATACTTTTTTCATGTTAATCTTAATGATGTTTTTTAAGTTACTGATTTTGTCAATGAGTAGTTATTGCATATTGCTATGTTCTCTTAGGTTTTTTAATTGACATAGTTGGAATTGAACTAACTTCCAGTTTTGGGGAAGCACATAGCTTATTCTTTGCTTCTAGTTTTCAGAGATAATAGACTAATTTTGGTATTCATGAGAGATTTACTTCTGTAGTGAAATCTTTTCTTTTTTTTTTTTTTGGTATTTTAGGGAAGGGTGTATAGGGTGTTCTGGGTCTCACTACTAGATCAGGCTTGTAATGATCCACCTATATACAGCCTCCCAAGAGCTGGGATGGCAGGCGCACACCTTCACACCCAGTCTCAGTTGTCATCTCAGTGTGACCCACGGGTGGAGCCAGCACAGCAGGTCTAGGGATCAAATGCCCAACCCCTGCGCCTGCTTGCAGGCGCTTTTATCTGCTGAGCGATTTGGCCGGCCCAGTAGTGAAATGTTTTCTAATTTAATAGATTTTAAATTTATGATCCAGTAGATAAAAGAAAAAGATTATGAAAGGAACTACTTTTAAAAACCATGTACTTTTAATGTGCTGTGCATTTGTAATTTCAAAGAACAAATGAAAATTGTAGCTTCTCATCAAATTTCCAAAGTGCTTAACAGATAAGGTGGCAGCATGCAGATGTATACATTGACAAAGTTTACATTTAATTTTAATGACCCTAGTGATAATGTTCTCTTTAAGTAAACATTAGCTAACATAGTCAGATGATCAGCAGTGAAACTTGTCATTTTTATTTTTATGAGCTCATTTATATAAAGATTTTAGTATTCTTGAAGTGGCTCCTTAATTGAAAAAGAATTAAGATAATTGAGATGAGTAATATTCTTCCTGTAATTTCTGCTTTTCATGGTCATTAGTACGAAGACTCAGTAGATGTTGGTGTAGTTAGCTGTAAGTGATTTGCCACAGAACAATGATAAAGTTCTCACATTTATTTAATTTTATGTGTAGTTCTGGGAGATTTACACTTTTTGTTCACGTAATTCTACTTTGAAACAGCCATTCTATATTTCATATAAATTCTGCAAAGTTTTACTTTAATGCCAGATAAAAGCATAAGATTATTTGATGATTGTGGAACGTACATTCTTATGAGAATCAGAATAATGGTTGAAAATACATTGTCCTCCCTTCTCCCTTTCCTTTTCCCTCTTTCCCTCCATATTTTGTTTTTCTGTCCTAGTGAATGCTGTCTTCCAAATTTATTTAATTTAAAAAGTATTTATTGAATTTGTATAAATACATTTTGAACTCTTAAAATTATTGGACAGGTAAAGCAGGAATAGTGAAACAGGAATGCAAATCTTGCCTATGTGTTTATACTCAAGATCTTTACACTAACCAATATATTTGTCATTGAGGAATTAAAGTACCACATGTTGATATTTATCCTCTTTAGGAAGAAAAGTACTGAAGGAAAGTAGTAGTAGTGGAAACTGTCACTCAAAATTTGAATTTGTTCCTTGTGAAAAAGATTTTTCTTTACATAAAAAAGGAAAATAATTTTACTATGTACCTTAAAGCATAAACTTTAAATTTATTCATTCGTTCATTCATTCATTTGGTACAAGATCTTGCTATGCAGCTTGGTCTCATAGTGATCCTCCTGTCTTAGCCTTCACAGTTCTGGGATTATAAGCATGTGCCCCATACCCAATTTTGGTGGCTGGCTTGCCACACCCAGGAATCAGGGCTGGCAAAGCATACGGTACCTTGGATCAAACTCGGGTCCTTTCACTTGCCAGGCAAGCACTTAGACTGGGGACCTATTTCCTCAGCCTCTAAAAAGATAAAGTTTAAATTAGAAATAAGTTCAGTGGCCTGAGATACAGCTCAGCAGCGTAAGCACCTGCCTGGCAAGAGCAAGGTACTGAGTTCAACTCCCAATATGAAAGAAAGGAAAAGGCAGAACAGGACATGACAGGAGAAAGAAAATTAAGCTCACACTTTTACGTTTGTGGTATATTTGATTTGATAGATTTGAGTTAGGAAAACTCCATCTATTTTTCTTGGAAAAATTATATTGCTGCTAAAACAAACTATATCACATACCCCTTAAGGTTCACAAAGGCATGTTATCCTTGAAAACACATTCTATGTTTTTAAGTAATGATTTGTTTTTTTTCAAGTAAGTTTACAGAAAATGTATTAATGGTTTGATCATCTACCCATACTGCTAAGTAGAAGCTTTGAAAAGCCCCTGAGAGATCCATTGTTTTATTCTAGTATTTGATACTTAGATTTTGTTAGTATTTATTAACCTATTACTGAATAGTATGGACAGTTTTAACTTTTGAAAATGTCATAGTTAATCCCTGGTACCACAAAAAATAAACATATGAAAATGTCATAGTCTTAAAACATTTTCTTTAACTTATTTTTCAATAGTATGTAGCGACATTGGCCCGCTAATGTTCACTAATACAGTAAAGCATTTTCTGTCGTACTCTCATCACATTTTCCAGTGTTGTAATCTCTGCCTATCCAAACTTTGACATTGATCTTACAGTATTGTGAGGGCAGTAACATCCTAAGAGTGAAAGTGGTGCAGTATTTTGATTCAGGAATGTATGTAAAGAAAGAGAAGATTCGGGTTAGAAATTTAACACTGGAGACAGTGGAGGGGTTTAAATTTGGACAGCTACTTATTAGTCCAATAATATGGTGAAGTCCTTTAATTTGGTTTGTTTATTGATAAAAATGGAATCAGTATTATAGTTTTTATTTATAGATTGACTTTAAGGATCGAAGTATGTAAATTTGCTTTAAATTTTGCAAATTCATATATAATTATAAAGTGTTGAAGTAATGCAAGGGAAAGGAGAAAGATGAAAAATAAATCTTCGGGGATCTTAAGTGTGTAAGCTTTTGAAGTTAGTCTTTATTGTTGCCATGAAAATTGCTTGGAATCATAGAATCATGAAAGGAAAAACATGTTCCTGCATCATCTTTTGGGGCGATGATCAAATCTTCATCTTTTCTGTAGATTTTCATGGTTTACAAAGCACCCTTTGCAGATATTAATTATGGTGTCTGTTCATTCTAAATACTGTTAGTAATAAAAATGACAAAAGTGATCTTGACTGCTGATTTAACTTTTTATCTTTTGAAAGAAATTAAAACTTACTCTATAATAAAATAATTTACCTATGAAACACAACTTATCAAATATATTCTAGTGTTAGTCTTAAGAACTTGGAAATATAGAGTCATTAAAAACATTCAGATGAGTTATGCTCTTCTGACTTCTTTTGGAATATTTCTATTTAATTCTCTTCTAGATCTAAAGGAAAAGAAAATGAAAGATTAAAAATGTGGAGCTGTTCCCAAGTATCAGAGTTTGATAGAACAGTATAAATTTGGCTTGGTAAATGCTGTTTCCACAATTTGGAGGTTTTTGAACTGTATGGAACATTTGCACATGTGAGTTTTTAAGATGTTCATGAACACAATTTGAATAGTGTCAGAAAATTGAGCACATAAAGATTATAGCAAATATAAATAGCTTCTAATTGAAAAGAAGTATGTATTCCCTGAATAAAAATATTTTTTTTTTCCCTGACTGGATTTAGTTATTCAGAGGAAAACATTATGTGATCTATATTTAGGGTAGGAAAATGCTCCTGAGCAGTAGCATATGGATCAAATTTTAAAAATGAAATTGTATTTAAAGTGTATGTGAATTTGAAATTTGTAGGAATGTTAGCCGAATACTTTGTAAATACTGAAAAATATTCTTTTGATAATATGAATGCCACTTTTGTCTTTTTATATTTTTGTCATATATATAATTAAAAAACAATTATTGAGCTATATTATCTTTGAAACCCGAATTTCAGCAGTAGACTCAGAAAATGAATGCAGTTGCATGTGTATACTACAAGGATTGAATTATATGTTAGTTTCATGAGTTCATAGAAAACTTGCCCAAGGGCCCAGGTTAAAAACTCATTAGCAGAGTTCTATTCTTCAGGTAGAAGACTTAAATTTTGAAGCTCTTCACATTTACATGATCACAGATTTTAGATTTAAAGTCAAAATAAGCCACCTAGTATAATCACTAAGCAGAGTCTATACCATTGTACATTATGTGTTAGTTCTTTTACTTTGTAGAATATTCACCAGATAGAGCCTTTAAACTTCTCTTAATGATGATAGAGATAAGAAATCTTCAGAAAAGTGTGAAAAGCAAGATTAGAAACAGGTTACACGTTTATTTTGCAACCCACTTAGTCTCACGGCGCTTCTTAACTGTTCTTGTATACATCCTTCAGTTATGTTGATTCTTTTGTAATACAACTTTTTCTGAGTACAGCTCCCCCCTCTTTGTTTAGCAGTTTTCTGGAAAAGGAGAGGGAGAAACAGTAATTAACAGTAAATTTAACTAGGGTATCAGAAAATGTGGACTGTAAGTACTGTTCTGCCTTCCAGTGAAAATCTGACATTTTAGATGGTATCAGGTCGTATTGAATTCTAGACTCAATTTCTTTTGTTTGTTTTCACCTATTCATGGATGACAGGTCTTTTGATCTCACTTTTAGACAGGTAAGGCAGATGTGAGATAGAAGAAAGACATGATAAAGTCATGAGCTTGTTTACAGTTGCTGGTCACCTGAAGAGTAAATGAAGTTCAGAAAAGTAAAGAAAGGTTGTTATAATTTAAACAAAAAGTACAGAGGCTTGAAACTTCAGATCACCAATCACTTGTGTAATAAGCTCTCTCCTGTAGCCCGTTGCCTCCCTGAAGCCTATAGCCCCAGTCAGCTAGCACTCTGTGTTCCATCTGAATTTCTCAGTTAATCTAATGGTGTGTGTACGCCTGGTTTTAGAAAGGCCTTGAAATCCCAGAAAAAATATTTTACTCTTCTTCCTTAGAAGTAGCTTGGGAATGGCAGCTTAATTTCAGGTGTATATCCTAAAGAGCTTCCCCATGGCTTTACATTAGAATCAAACCTTCAAGCCGATGATTTCCTAGACTTACATAAATTCTTGAATGTTTCAGGTCCAGAGGTCACATTTCTTGTGCTTTTATTTATGTTCATATGATGAGGCTAGGCCTAAGAAGAAACAGCTTTATTTGCTTATTTGATGTTTGGTTCAAGTACACGTTTCATGCATCACACACATCCATATCGCTGTTTGTTACATCATTACTACTGAACGTTGTCATTATGTTTTGTGATATTTCACACTTGTCACATCACATTAGATAGTGCCTTGTTAGTGGGACCTGATTAAAGTCACTAGCTAGGGAGCAGTTAACTATGAAGAAGAACATATTGCAGTTCTGGTTTTGCTGAGTATACAGAACTGGCATCTGCAGTTGCTTAACTTTTAATTCTGTCTTTACATGATTTTTTAAGCTGAAGGAAAAAATACTAGCTTTAATTTTGTTTTCAATATCAGCAGGGTTTTTTTTTTTTTTCAAGGTAACAGATTATTGAAAGGTTACCTTAGTTTTGTTGCTCTTCAGAAGCGTCCTTAGTGAGACTCTCTCAAAATGAGAAATGGGCTTGGAATGTAGAATGTGCCAGAGCCCTGGGTTCAAGTCTCCAGTACTATACCACCAGAAAAATAAAAGAGGGAAGGGAGGCAGTGGGGTAGTAGTTGTATATCACACAAAAGGTTCTTTGAGGATTAATCAAGATTATGCATGTTAAGAGGTTGACATGGTTTCCGCCACATGATAGCTCCTTAATATTTTTATAGTAATATGAATACTATTTTAAGAATGTAAAGTCACTTTGTAGTAAAAAATAATTTAAGCACACTGCAGCCTGCTGCAACTTTTAGTTTTAGTAATGTAATTGGGTAAAATACATAAGCTGGGTGTGGTGGTGCAAGCCTGTAATCCCAGCACTTGGGAAGCTGAGGCAGGAGGCTCGGTGCGAGTTTGAGACAGGCCTGGGCTACAAAAGTGAGCTCAAGGCCAACCTGAACTGCATAGCAAGACCCTATCTCAAAAAAGACAAAAAAACAAAACAAAAAAAACCCCCACAAACATTGTGTACAGTAATGATAAGAGGAATTCCTGATGGGTTCATGAGACTTGGGTGATGGGAATAATAGGGATTTTAATACAATGAACTGAAGTAAAACATTAATGTCACAAGATTTTAAAGGAAAATGCATAGTTAAATCTCTTCATGCACTTTGCTGCAAAGGTGTGGATAAGTAGGATGCAGCTTGTCCTGGGCATGTGCGCTGGGGTTGGGTGAGTCAGAGTAAAGATTGAAGAAATAATGATCCACGTTCGAGTTAAGCAAAGGTTCCTTTTTCAGTATGGTTTTCTAAAAGTGAAAAATAAGTTAGCATGCAGTGAGTATGCTGAATTTTAAAATCCTGGTGTAATGGTGCTAGGTGACATTTGTTTGTTTTTTTTAATGTATTTTATAGAGGGTCTCTCTATGGAGTTCGAACTCTTAGTGATCCTTCTGTTTTCAGCCTCCCCAGTGCTGGGATTACAGATAACACCATACCCAGACTCACTGGCCAGCTCAGTGCACCTGGGTGTTGGGTCAGTGAGGCATGTGGTACCAGGATCCAACCTTGGTCCCTGCTCTACCTAAATAGGCACTTAGTCTGCTGAGCTATCTTGCTGGCCCGAGATTATGTTGTTATTACAGGTGTAATCAGTGGGTCAGTGAGGGAACAGTTTTAAAAATTATAAAGCATATCAAAAACTTAGTGTTTCTAAGAAAGTAAATATGTTAGCGCAGGGCTACAAGAATATTGCAGTTGCTTTGAATTATGTTCTGCTTTAGTTCATATTGGGCAAGTAATCCTCCTATAGGTCATTCAAGACAGTTCCTTTCTATGTCTAGCTCTTCTAATACATTTGCCATTTTTAATCAACACTATGTTGTAATTGACATTCCTATCTATAAACTTTTTTGGACCATTAATCATAACTCTCCAGGATTTTGCTAATAATTAAGATTATATTTAAATCAGATTTCAAGTGTGTATCATGTATTACTCTTTCAGAACTTAAAGAAGTACCATGCCCATTTTTCTTAATTTTTTTTTCTGAACATAGTACAAAATTATCTTTACTAGGCATTACATTAGTGCTTATGAGATTCTATATTACCTTATTAAGTGAAATGAATATGAAGTGAAGTAGTCAGTTTCTACATTTACATAAATTAGAAATTTTATGTGTTGGGAACATAGCTCAAGGGTAGAGTACTTGGCTGTAATACACCAGGCTCTGGCAAGAAAAAAAAAAAGTGTATAACCAAATTATCAATATAAATAAAAAAGACTTATTTAAAGTATATAATTTAAATAATTTATTGGACAGTTTATAAAAAATGCTTTTGCCTTTTTGATAGGCATGGAATTTACTTGCATGATTACTTAAATCCCAACCCATATCTTTTATTGAGCTCTGATAAGTGTTAGGACATTTGGCAGCGTGTTCTGCTCTGGCTGAGCAAGGACTGCTAACTATCTATTAGTAGCTGTCAACTGTTTCCTTTGGTTTAAGTACAAAAGGTTTTAGGCCATAATTATTACGGGAAATTTTCTTTATAATTTTCTTGTGATTGGCTTTATTGACACAGGTAAAAGATGTGTATATCAGTCTAGATATGAAATCAGAATGAATTCCCTAAATTCAATGTACAATTGTTGTTTAATTGTCTTACTATTACTACATTGAATACGGAGCTTTTCTATTTTTAATCCATCAAATGTTATTTCTGGCATAGTCACATGTCCACAGTCTTTCCTTCTTTGGAACACTAATGATTCCTCTTAATGGAACACTAGGTTGAGTGTGAATAAATGACTTGCATTCTGTAAGTTTTTATTTGTTCATGGAGCCCTTTGAAAATCTCATTAAATCTTACCTCTAAGAAACACTCATAAATGGATACAGTAAACACATAGCCTTTGGCATTCCTGTAGTCTCAGGAAAGTCACAGTCTCTTGACCTAGTCAAGATCTGTGCATGTAAAAAAGAGCGAACAAAAAGAACCATGCGAATTTACCAGTAATGTTGATTTCCATTTCTGGTTCTTATATATTCTTTGTGTTTGTATAACACCCGAAAGTTGAAATTATAAGCGGCTGATGTGGTATATTTAAATTATAGCTAACCTCTTGGTTAGTTTCTGGTTCTTAATGAATTCTAGATTTCATCTAGATAAAAAATATGGTAAATATTTAATTTTTAAAATTTATTATAGTAAGACAAATTGTCATTAATTCTCCTTAGAATACTTGCTCTTATTTCAAGCACGCTTAATCCCATTGTTCTTGACACTTTATGCAGTGCTTCTGGAAGTCCTCTTTCATGAGTGTTTATCTTGTACGTTTTAATATCTTGACTGCTTCAGTGTCTTGATTCAAATATTTATCTTTTCTGTTCATTATGATTTGAAGAAAGAGCCAGAAGTCACTCAGTGCCAGATCTAGTTTGTTTTTTTTGTTTTGTTTTGTTTTTTTGTCTTTTTGAGACAGGGTCTCATTATGCAGTGTAGGCTGGCCTTGAGCTCACTTTTATAGCCCAGGGTGGTCTCGAACTCATACTGATCCTCCTGCCTCAGCCTCCCAAGTGCTGGGATTACAGGAGTGAGCCACCATGCCTGGCCCCAGATCTAGTTATTAAGGAGGGTAAGATGCAGTGCAGTGGTGTTATTTGAGAGAAATTGCACAAACTTTGAATTGGTTTGGAACCTTGAGGCAGCCTTGAAAAGGCATGAAAGAAAACTTCCTGAACTGCTTCAGAAAGTGATGAGAATGATAGAATAATTGTGTTTGAATCTGGGGATAGAATTTTGAAGGAGAATAATGACAATGAGTCTTCTGGTATACTAAATTTTTGAACATTTCAATTTAAATATTCACTGTTTTTTTGTAACTACTATTATTCTCTGAACAATCTAGAGGTACCAGTCATAAGGTTAACATGAGAGAGTGTCAGATAAGGCAATAATGTGTAAGAACTCAGAGGAGGTAAAAATAATTTTTATTCTTGGTGGTGCTTTAATCTCTTTGTAGATACAGCCACAATTTGACTTGAGCATTAAAGGACATGGATTCAGAAAGAGTACCATGCTGATTCAGAAAGTGTCAATTAAGTCTTAGTATTTTGGTATCTGCTTCATTTCCATTAAGTCGAAAAGCTAGGATTCATTTTAAGGTGAATAACTTTTCTTGAATTTGCTGAGGGTAAAATCTTTTCCAGGATTCTGGTATAAAAGATGGAAGAAAGCAAAGATCCAGAGTGTTGGAGTTAGATCTTTATTTTCTACACAAGGGCATGTTACTTAACCAAATTTACATTTGGAGGTAGAATTGTAGTAGGGAGGGGAAATTATCAAGTTTTTAGTGAGATTATGATGTGGCATTTTGATGCTGGGAAATAATTTTAGTGAGATTACCTTGTCTCCATCTCTTTCTGTTAAAACCTTGGGAAATGCATGTTATGGTGGATTTATTTTCTTGTTCCTAATCATTATTTTGACATCTTATCTCTGACACTGAACTCCAGTCACCTACTTCTTTAATCTTTTTTCCAATACAGTTAAATGCCTGGGTCGCAGCCTAATCACTGTTCTTTATTCTTAACAGCTTTTTGTGATTCAGCATTTTAAAAAATGACAAAAACAACACTGCATCTTCTGAGTTCAGTAAGAAAAATTTTATGTTCAATTCATAGTTAATTATAATAAAGCATAAATAGTACATCAAAATAATGTACAAGGTAATCATTTATGAATATATTTGTTTAACTTCTTCATTGTGTGTATCAAAATATTATTACTGATGGCCATGTGTAAGAACAGGAAAATCATTTTATTCTAAAGAACTAATGTTTAATTTCCATTTCGAACAGTTTACATACATTGCAATGTTCTTGGCCCTGTGATTTTCTCTGAAGGTATAGTTGGTAGCCAAATCAACTGTAAACTTTAAGTGATACCTCCTTTACAGAATAAAAGGTCTTTCATTAGTCTGCTATTTCACAGCACTTCAAGTTTCAGCCAAACAAACATGTCCAATTTGATGTTTCACTGTTTCTTTTAATAGCTTTGCTTTTTGCCATATAGCCAAGCCACAGAGAGATATTTCCTATTTCCTTAAATGTCCCTCCAATCTAACCACATGATCCTTGAGGATAGATACATTCTCTTTGTTCTGGACACTTAACGTCAACTCTGTTAGCATAGAGACCTATGATGATAAATGGACACTAAGTAAATTTTGCTCTGAGCATGTACTTCGTTTAAGTCAAAATCTTTGGAGTCCCACCCACCAGTGTGGAACATGTCTCTCTAAGACATCTAATGGACTTCAGTTTTCTCTAAACTATTAAGGTATCCCATATAAAATTCTGTATGTACTTAACATACTGTGTATGATATCACTAGATATAGGCCTTATCCCATTTCTTCTTTTGGCACAGAGCATGGGCTTTTGTGCCAGTTAGTCTTGGCTTTGAGTGTTAGCTACATTATATGTATTTTTGGACTGAGCATCTGTTCAACAAAGATTATGTTATCTATTCCTTGGTTGGTTCCAAGACCAAATAAAATAATGTATATAAAGAGCACTTGACATTCAATAAGATCAGAGAATCTTAAAGTTTCAAATTTTTATTAGTAAATCTCATAAAAGATTTTAACCCTGGGTTAAAAATATATTATAACCCTGGGTATTTGTGTTATTTTAATTCTTGGCCCTTATCCTGAGCATACCTATTCCTAGATAATTATACAGTAGATATAATATACTGTAATTTACCCTGAAGAGGTTCCCTAAAATATAAATTTTAATCTGGTTAATGTATCAGGCATACTGTGAGCCAGAAGAATTTAAAACATATTAGGAAAACCATAAGTTACTTAAAAATGCAAACAAAATTTACATTATTGGAATTCATTTAGGTTCTGAATCTTTACCAAACTGAATCTTGTTAGGAAAATAGTGATGTGTTTAAAACTGTGTCATTGTAGGCAATTCTCATTTTGAGAAAGGTTTTAAATATAGAGAAAAACATAGGTTTAGGAGTTGAAGGAATCTGGACATTAAGTTCCTTACTGTTTATTCAGAATTTAGAAGATGTATGCTAAATTAAGCCTGTGAAATTAAAGGTTCTTATGTTTTAAGAAAATATGTCAGTTTTCATAATTGAAAAAATCTCTTCATAGTAAACTAATGGCTGATGATGTTGAAAGTAAAGGCAAGCCTTGTTCTGGGCTTCTCTGGGTGGTACTGACAGTTTGTGTCTTTAAAAACCAGAGGGGCCAAAACACATTCAAAAACATTATGAAAGACAAGCAGCATTGATTCTAATTGCATTGGGTAGAAAAGTCGACCTTGGAGATTGACCTCCTAGAGTTTCTATATGACTTTCTTTAGTGAAGATTTCCCTTGTCTATACTGCTTCTCCCAAAAACGATGACAAAGATTCAACTTAATGTTGTAGTTGAATCTAACCTTACCATGTCTGAGAAAGTGTGTGTTTTTTGTGGCTTCTTTTTCCTTGTAAACATTCCCTGTTTGGCTATTGTATGTCCTGTCCCTCTCCTAGGTGCTGGGGCCTGGAAGGATAACCATGACTCCATTATCCCCAGAGCTCAGTCATTTTAGCATCAAGCTTGAGTCAGCCTCAATAAGTGTTGGGAAATATTCTGTGATAAAAGCGACTACGTATTTCCCCAACTTTGGTAAAACTGAATGCTTCATGTTCATCTAGTTGATAGCACTCAGAGTTCTTAATAAAGAAACCAGTAACTTTTCTTAATCTAGTATTTCCTTTGCTTATTTGAGGGGTGTTTGTGTGTGTGTATGTGAGTGATACGTAATATGTCTCACGGTTATAAAACGCTGTACAGCACTCAGTTGAGAACCCATACAGAGTTGGGTAGGGGTGACAGGGAAATGAGAAGTAGAGAAGTCTTCACACTGGTGGTCATGTGGGAAAGCAAGTCTTGAATGATGAGAATACACAGGAGAGAAAGGTTCAGTGCTGGGCAGAAGAACAGGACCTTCAAAAGCACGAGTGCTGACACAGATGCCAGATTTATCAAAAAAATAGAAAAAAAAATTAGATAAACTATTATGGCTGAGTCATCTCCCATATCCCATGATTGAGTTCTTAATATGATTTAATCACCTTTCAAAAACTTTTGAGTCATCTCTCAGCATTTTAATACAGTACATTACTAATAATGAGCCAATTTTTCTTGTATAAAACTTCACTGGAACTCATTTCAAGTGAATTCAATGGAATTCATCATCCTATGTGAAGGCAAAAAGACGTTATTTTTATATACTTAAAATTAAGGGTTTACTGAGTCCATTCTTACCACCTTTTTTGAGGTACTGGGGATTGAATTCAGGACCCTGTGCTTGCCAGGCAGATGCTTATTCTATCTCTCCAGCCCCCTTTACCATCATTAATATTCACTCTCAAATATTTGGAAGTGTAGAAAAATAAAAAAGAACAAGCATACTTAGGTACAATAGAGACAAGTTTGTGCTGGTATATTTTTTCTATCTGCAAATTATTCTAAATAAAGCATTCACTTATTTTCTACATTTAAAATTGTAAATGCCACATTTAAAGACTAGAATTCATTTTGGTAGATATGCCATAGTTTCTATAGCTATAGATAGTCTTCAGTTTTTCCAGATAGTTTTCGGTGGTTTTCTCTTTGCTACTGCATTTGTGTTTATAGTCCTGGAATTGGAATTATTGAATCAAAACAATATATTTAAGGTTCTTGAGGCATGTTGACACATTATTTTCCAAAACAGTCTAGTAATTTAAAACTTCACTGGTAGTGTTTCAAAGGATTTAATTTCAGATCTTAGAAGCAGTCGTCTTTTAAAAGTCATCAATAATAAATCAAATTTTGTGGTTTTGATAGCTTAAAAACATGGGCATATATTGTTTTCTTCATGGTTTTAATGGTAAGCAATATAATTCAGTGAAACTTTTTAATGTAATGTTTTGCATGAAGTTTTAAAAGTTTCTTTTTATATGAATTATTTTTTGAGGTATCCATCACGAATTGAAAAAATTGACTATGAAGAGGGGAAAATGTTAGTACACTTTGAACGCTGGAGTCATCGTTATGATGAATGGATTTACTGGGATAGCAATAGATTGCGACCCCTTGAGAGACCTGCACTAAGAAAAGAAGGGCTAAAAGAAGAGGAAGATTTCTTTGTAAGTAGGCAAGCATTTCCATTGGCTAAATTTGTTAGCATTGTAATGAGATATTTTACAAAAGCCTATTTTTGTTAAGGAAATGCTTATTTTATTTGCAATTGATCTTAAAAGTTGTTTAAAATAGGATTTTAAAGCTGGAGAAGAAGTTCTGGCTCGTTGGACAGACTGTCGCTATTACCCTGCCAAGATTGAAGCAATTAACAAAGAAGGTATGTATTTGAAGTGGTCTGAGTCTTAAAACTGATGGTAAAATCTTTCTTTTAAGTTTTAGTTTAATTAATTGTTCCATACTTCTCTTTGTTTTATGTTTTACTAAATGAATTTCCTGCCAGGTTTTTGTGTTTGTTTTGTTTTGAGACAAGATCTTGCTGGGTAGTTCAGCATGGCCTTGAATTCAGTATGTAGCCTAGGCTGGCCTTGAGCTCATGGTGATTCTGCTGCCTCAGCTTCTCAAAAGCTGAGATTACAGGCATGAACCAGTACACTAAGCTCTTGCTAGTGTTTTTTTGAAAGCATTTAATTTGTAATATATTGTGTAGAATAAAATGACACATGCATGACTGTCACAGTAAAAATTTGAATTAGTAGAGGTAAATAGCTAAAAGTTTTTAGTTTACACAGTTGAATTATATGCATTTTATATGAACTTCTAAGTTTCTGGTTTGTGGTTAAGTTTATGAGTGTCTCAACCAGAAAATGAGTAAAGCTTAAAGACAAAAGGGCATTTCAAATCAGTTTAACTCTTGAATAAGTCGTCATACTATATTTCATGGGAGAAGTGTATGTAATTTATCATTTTGAGGTTTTCTTTTTATGCCTCTCGCATTAATACCTATAGAATATTGAGTTGATTTGCCTAATAATCTTTGGGTGGACTTTGTTAGACTATTCAGTACTAAAAAAATGTTACTGAGATGACCGAATAATGTTGAAAGTAATATAGAAATCAGCCATATACAGTATTTCACACAAGTACTTGGGAGACAAAGGCAGCAAGATCACGTTAGCTCAGGAGTTTAAGATTGGCTTGAACAGCATAATGAGACTGCCTTACAAAACAAAACATGAGAAGGCTAAAATGCTTCCAAGCTAGAGGTATCGTTTAGTAGTAGAACATTTGTCTATCATATAGCAGATTAGGGTCAACCCCCAGCATAAGAAAAAAAGACATAGAAATTAGATATTCTATGTCTATGTCGTTAGATTCCATTAGTATGGAATCCAAAGGTAGGATTGGCAGAACTTTTTAGACTGATAGATTTGGAAAGGCAGGAGAATTAGTATTTAAATTATTAATTGGAAATATGCTTAAATACTTTGAAACTTTTTTTTAATTTTTATTTTTTTTTTCTTATTTCAGAACTTTGTTTATTTATTTTTATGGCCAGCTCAGCCTGCCCTGAGGGGCAGGGCTGGTGCAGCATGTGGTGCCGGGGATTGAACCGGGGTCCCTGAAGCCGCCTGAGCTTTCCTAAGCAGACGCTTTAGACCACTGACCCATCCTGCCAGACCCCCTTTGAAACTTTTTATATAAAATGTTTGAAACAGTTGTGAAATACCTAATTATATTTCAATTCATTACATGTTAGTTTTCTATTATAGCTGTTTCTTACACTTGCCTGCTTATTCATTGTTTTCGCTATAGAGACTGAATGACAACTTCTTGCCAAGGACTTAAGTAAGGGGATACTTTCTTTAAACTGAGTCTTGAAATATAGATAAGTTAGTTATAAAAGGAATACAAAAACTTTTGTGGAAGAAAATGTGCCTGGACAAGAAGTGAACAAGACACCCTAACTGAAGGAAATGAATGTTGTTTGGGGGTGAGAAATTTCTTTATAGGCATAAAAGAATGGGAGGAAGAGATTTGTGAGGTATCACATAGTCTTGCTAAAGAATTTGAATGTATTGCGGAGATGATGGGATCTAGTAAACAAATTTAACCTTAGGATTTAAACAACAAATGCAAAAAAACAAGAGGTAAATTAGAAGAGCAAAACATTTTTAAAAATTAAATACTAGATGTGAAAAAATATAGTTCTCGAGCTTAATACAGTTACCTAACTTTACAATGAACTTAGTCCCTTTTATTGTTTGTTTGGTTCTTTTTTGAACAGTGGACATGGATATGGTTTTGGTACCAGTCACCATACTTAAGAAAGTGTAGAGAAAGAGCTCATCTATTAGTTACGCAGTTTCTTTCTTTACACTGGGGCCTATATCTCTCTGTACACTGACACTTCTACAGAGCTATCTTACAGAGTTCATATGCCCACATCTTCTTGTTCAGAGTACCCCAAACTGTCTAATGAAGGCCTAACACAGAATAGGCAGGAGCAGTCTGTGGAAGGAAAAGAAACTATAATTCATCTATTCTGTATAATATGCTGTGATAATAGAATCTGTCCAAAAATCAAAGCAAAATTAAACAATATTCTCTACTTGAGCAGTTCATGTCATTGTGGAGAGCTTTGGGACTGTTCCTTTCATGTTTCATGTTCCCCAGATGAATGCATATGCAGTTGTTTGAACACATATGTATGTCCATCCATATAAATCCCACTCAGAAAGCCATTCTTCTTCTTTGTCCTGTCCCATTTATCTATAGGCATTTACTGTAGAAAAGTCAGGTTAGTTTGATGGAAGAGTAGCA
Source organism: Myocastor coypus (assembly GCA_004027025.1). Taxonomy (NCBI): domain Eukaryota; kingdom Metazoa; phylum Chordata; class Mammalia; order Rodentia; family Myocastoridae; genus Myocastor; species Myocastor coypus. The sequence goes on along the minus strand of PVJA010001260.1, from coordinate 78,867 downwards.
ATAGCGTTGCTCCGTGACTACCTCTTATTTCAGGTGGAGTTCCATTGAACCCTTAGCTAACTGTTGCTAGTCATAAGTTTTAAAAAAAAATCTCCACTAGAAGTGCTGTATGAAATTTTGTGATTTCTACTTTCTACATTCCCAGTGTAGTAGTGGATGAGACTGCTTCTGTAGTCCCCATCTCCTCCAGAGAGAGAGAGAGAGGCAAAGGCAAAATTAATTGAATTTTGTCTAAAAAGAAAACAAAAAACTGTGAACATTTTGATATTTGGAATACAGCTTGTAGAAATGACTAGAAGGGGGCAGTCAGTTCATTGACTAATCACAGAGATTAGCATCTTGTGATGGTGTTTGAAGAGTGGGTAGGGCTTACGGGCTTACACAGGCTTCAGGGAAGGAGAAAGGAGACACTGAACAGAGAAAATACTATGAACAAAGTGATAGCCAGCAGCCTGGACTCCTCTAGCCTGCTGTGGTGAGGAAGAGGAGAGGCACTTAATGATGGGAGTATAAGGTGTGTAGATGACATTCTGTCAAAACTTGTCTTTATACTATTTCTGTAACTTGGATTTGGATATTTGTGATAATGAACATTATGTTAACTATAGAACGACAGGGTAAGACATGGTTTCACTCAAAGTACAAAATAAGGAAAATAGTTGTACAAATAAACTATTTTTTTGTGTGTCAGTTCCAAAACTATTATTCATAATTATTACATTTCTTTTTTGTAAATTTTGTACAAGCCAAGTATCGATGTACTTAAGGTGGCACTCTGCTCACACTTAAGAGACTAGAAAAACATTCACTCAAGTAATGATAATTTCCTTAATGGTAAAAATCTATATAATTTTTTCCAAATGGCTTATTGACTTGAAAATAAAGGGTCTATAACAAAAAGTGTGTCTATTTCAGAATCTACCTGTGAGTTAATATGCAAGTAGAAACTTGAGTTGTGAAAACAGATTGAGTTGGTAAGAAAGGCCCTGGGTTGCTTGGCAGCGCTGGTTATGTCCTCTGTGGCTATGCTGCCACTTAGCTGAATGTCATAGAGAGTAGTAGTTAGATTTCCTGGAATTCAGCATCCATTTACAAATGATTTTCTGGCTTAAAAGTCTGGGAATCTAGAATATTTATTTGCCAGCTCAATACTGTTCTCAAGAGAATAATCTTTTCCTGGGAAATGATGTTTTTCATATGTCAAATCTTTCTCACTGTTAGCTGTTTGGAAAGAGATTTTCCAAGAAAGAAAATGATCATTCCTATGGAAATACTATTTTTCTAAATGCTGATTTTAATTTTCTCAGATGTGTTATAATTACAAATATATTTAAGTTAGTACAAAATAAAAATTAAAATTCCTCAATGAATCACAATTAGACTTAATTTATATCCTTTTTAAGGAAAATAGTACAGAGTTATTTTTAAAAAGAGAAAAATGATGACATTTTTTACATGGGATGAATGTTTACAGTGCATTTATTTGTATGACGTCACTACCTCCTAGGTTCAAGTGTTGCTGTAAGATTGCATGATATTTTCTAATAATTTCAACCTACTCCTGTTTCAGGGACATTCACAGTTCAGTTTTATGATGGAGTAATCCGTTGTTTAAAAAGAATGCACATTAAAGCCATGCCTGAGGATGCTAAGGGGCAGGTAAGTGTTTAGTATTCCCAGCTACCTAAAGGGATGTCTTCTTGAATGGTGACTGATATGTAATATATATCTTGAAAGTAAAATAATTGTAGGGTTATGTGCTGATAGCCCCAAATAGCAGCAAGCAAGAGAAGCTTAGAATGTAAAATAAATTATACACTTGATTTTTGCTTCTTTGGTTTTAGACCTGCTAAAGTTATAGGTCACTAGTTTCTGTTCCAGGTGAAATCCCAGCATCCACTAAGCTGGTGTTGTCCTATCGACCCAGCTGGATCGTGTAACCAGTCTATGAGAAGTGAGGTAAGTGCCTTTTTAAAAAATTTGTTTTATCTGGTATATAGTATCATTTAGAAAGTTAATTCTTAGCATTAAATTTTACATTGACCTTCTTATCTTCTTTCCTTCTACAAATCATAGTCATTCATCTTCCTTTAAAAGGCGCTTACCTGACACTCTGTAGGCGGTTTCAGGTAGGGCTTTCTGAGTCTCACCAGGGGAACACTGTATGGCATGCTTTTCTCTGCTCAGAGTAAGAATGACTGGTGAGCATTCAAAGGACGATATGTGATGGAGTTAAAACTATATTCCATATTCATTATGTTTTTTGAAATACTGGAAAGAAAAGGTGCCGTTAGAAATTTTCTTTTATGTTCTGCTGTTATTTGGGATTTTCAGCACCTGGACCTACAATTAATTTTAAGAATTTGAAAGTTATCTACAAAACTGTAGAAATATGTTGAATATTTAGTCTAACTTTCTGACAAAAATATCATCCTTAAATGTGTTTTTATTGCCTGGTAAGTTTCCATTAAGTATATAAACATTTAATATTTTAGAATATTTATACCACTGCATTTAAAATATTATTTCTGAAGAAATCTTAGAAAAATATTGTTGTTTTCAATCACCTGGTTTCCAAAAGTTTTCTTCTGATCAGCTTTAGAATTACCTATTTGTTAATATTTAAGTGCAAATTAAAGTGAAAATGTCCTTGATTGGAAATTGCTTTCTTTCCCTGTGTTTGCATAAATAAAATGTTCTTTTAAGCATTCAGTAGTGTGATTTCTTGCTTACTACACAGAAAAATCAAAAGCTTAATTTGGTATATGTTTGCTTAAGCACACAGAAGTCTTGGTTATTTTTAAGGGAGTTTTAAAACTTCAGTGTTTTATTTGTATCATTCAGATGTCATGAAATGACACTAATATTACTTCCTTAAAGATCTCCTTTTTGTAAAATGGGACAATTTGGTTGGTGATAAAATCACAGGTGACAGATACTAATTTTATTGGATGTTTATATTTATAGGTGTCTTTGTCACATACCATGATAAAGGTTATTTTACAATTAGTGCAAAATGTAAAACTACTGAAAAAAAATTCAGTAGCAGTACAGTTTTTAATATTTTTCTTTATAGTGCTTAATTATAAGCAGATTAAAATATGTATAGATTTTTTTAAAAACCTATTTTTTTTTTTTCCATAGTAAATGTTTACTAGTTTGTACCTAAGACCTATGCTAAATAAGGTGTTTGGGCAGGCCCAACATGTCAAGATTTAAGACATATTTTGAGTACTTTGATAATCCCTTTATAAAGAAAGCTCTAAAATAAAATGGCTTCTGTTATGGTAGCAGAAAATCAATAAGGTAGCATCAAGTAAATTTACTGTGGATATGCTCTTACTTAAAATGAATTCTCTAACATTATTTGTGTGACCTTATAGAGTACTACTCTCTCTCTCTCTCTCTCTCTGTGTCTCTGTCTCTGTCTGTCTCTCTCTCTCTCTCTCTCTCTCTCTCTCTCTCTCTCTCTCTCTCTCTCTCTCTCTCTCTCTCTCTCTCTCTCTCTCTCTCTCTCTCTCTCTCTCTCTCTCTCTCTCTCTCAATGTATTTAGTATAGAGTCTACAGGGTCTCACTCCACAGACTCACTCCACAGATTGGATTTGTAGCGATCCTCCTGTTTTTCAGCCTCCCGAAGTGGGATTGCAGGTGCACATGCCCTCAATCACAGTCTCAGAGTGCCCTGGGAGCGGGGCCAGCATGGCAAGCCTGGGATCTGGCCTCTGCATCTGCCTAAGCAGGCACTTTAATCTGCTGAGCTATCTGGCCAGCTCTAGAGTAGTAGTATTAAACCAGAATAAGAGTTTTAATGCTGTTATTTTGGACTTTGAATCAGTTCCTTAATACTGGGCAACCTGTCTTTGTGTTGAGAGTTTAGCTTGATTACAGAGTTTAAAATACTGTGTTAGATTACATGTAAGCAGTGGTCCTTCTGGTGTGCTAGCTATAGGTGTTTTCCAACTGGAAAAGGTGTAGTGGACACATTCATGGTCCAGAGGAGGAGCCTCCTCTCCCTACCTACCTGCATTTTTTCTTTTAAATAATTTTGAGTGGAGTAATAGTGTTAATCCATAAATACCTATGCAACTGACAAATTTTATGGGTTGGAGATTAACTCTTCTAACTAATGAGTTACCTCCTATTACCACTAGTACTGCCTGCTATTACTGCTAGTTCCTACTAATACTAGTAAGTACTAGTTCTTACTGTTACTTCAGATTTTTTGTCCTAGTAAAAGCATTGTAGCAATAATGAAAGATGAGAGATGGTTAGATTACATTAAATTTGGAATTTTACAGCAGGAGCAAGACTTGCTTTTTCTCTCCTTTTGCTTTCTCCTGACAGTGTGCTGGTACAAAATTTACCTCATAATGTACTAGTGTCTCAGTGGCTCAAAAGAATATTTACAGTCATAAAATATTTTTCCATGTATTGTATTATTGGATTCTTATATTGCACCTTTTCACATAGGTATGTCTGGTACTTCTATTTCACAGTTGAAAAATTAACTTAAGAGAACTAAATTACTGACCTAAAATGCCACTCTACCTTTATGTGCAGAGTGACTCCTTGAAGTAGGTCTTCTTATCCCAAACACAGTGTTTTATTTACTTGTTTCTGCACACACTTATCTATAGTTTAATTGGAAGTATGTCATTAATTTATGGAAGGATAATGCTTATTTTATTTGGCAATTTTCCTGTCTAAAACTACAGGCTCATGTAATAGTGTGCACCTGAGGTCACAGCTGTTAAGGAGGTAGAAGGGGGAGGATTTCAAGTTCCATGCCCATCTGGGCAACATAGTGAGACTCTTTCTTAAATAAATAAAAATACAAAAGCAGGATAATGGGAGGAATTCTGCTGCTGCTGCTGCTGCTGCTGCTGCTGCTGCTGCTGTTCTCCTCCTCCTCTTCTTCCTCCTCTTCTTTTATTGTTTATTTGGTATAGGCTTTAAACCTACATTAAATGTTGTTCTTCTTCTTTATTCTTTCCTCTTCCTCTGCCCCCTCCTTTTCCATCTTTTATTGTTTGTTTATTTGGTATAGGGTCTCACTGTGCATCTTAGACTCATAGTGATCCTCCTGTTTCAGCCTCCCCAGCACTGGGATTACAAGTGTGCACCACCATGCCCAGTTTCAGTCGCTGGCCCAGGGCCAGCATGCCATGTGATTTTAGGGATCAAACTTGGGTCCTTATGTTTGCCAGGAAGGCACATCACTGAACTATCTTCTCAGCCCCCGAGAGGAATTGTTTTATGATATGCTATAATGATTCTCACAGTTAACCAATCATATAATCAAGAAGCTTTTTAATAAATTTTGAAAGGTGCAGTATGCTTTTCTTTTGTCTGTTTGTCTCCTTATTGGAGGTAGAAAACATCTTGGAAATGAAAGTGACTCCTGACATTTGCCAACATGACTTTAAGCATTGAAAAATTTCCCCTCAGCTTGGAACCTAGATTAAATGTTACCCTTTCATTAAGGCGGTAAACACCTCCTTTCTGCCACATGGAACATTACTTTGCTAGTTGGATGTACTTACTCCATCAGCTGTGTCTGCTTTATTGATTATTCTTTCTCCGTTTTTCTCTTAGTAGTGCTTGTTTCCTTTACTATTTAAGTCTCAAGACTCAACTTAGCTATAATGCATTTAGCTTCTCATCGTGTTCCTAAAGTATGCATCCCTCATTCCTTTTCCTGTGCACTCTGACTTCCACGCCTGCTTTAATATGTTTCTCCTGTTACTCAGAAAGCCCATTTTCTACTTCTAGAAGCTGTTTTCTGTGGTATACTTCTCTAATCCTTCTCTAAAGATTAATTGCTTCTTTTGGCCCATTGTATTTATTCCTTTATTGTATCTTCTAGCACATTTCTTGATGGTCAATTTAAATGTTCTGTGAGTTTTGTTGGGATCAGTCCTTATTTTATTACCTGTCATCTCTTGATGCCTAGCAGTGGTGCCTGGGTCATATAGCAGTGTATTCAACAGAAAATTTGTGAATGGGATATGTTAGGTGCAATTGCATGACATTTCCAATGTATTTTCATCACAGCTGGAAGAGAAGAGAGAAATTTGTTTTTATAATGGCTCATTTATCTTCTCTTACATATTTTCAAGGGTTAATAGCCATGTGTTTTTTGTTTAAATTTGTTTGCCTGTGGTGATTACATATAAAATAAATTACATTTATTGACCTAAGATTGTATCAGTTCCTTAAGTTAGTATATTCTATAGTTTAGATGAATCTCGTCTATGATAGAGCTTAATGGTCTTGTTTGCAAATTAATTCCATGTAAATATTACAAATACTTTTTTTAAAAAAAATCCCTTTTTGATTGTGATAGTTAAAAGATTGCTACTTTGCACTGCTGTACATATTTCTATATATTTTGCAATAAATTTTTAGTTTAAGTGAAATATATGTTTAACAACAAATAAAAACTTAAGGGAAAAAGAAATATTTCTGTCTCAGAAAAATCTGACACACCAACAGAAAGTAGTGCAGTACAGGAAGGAAGATTACTCTGGAGACTGACAGTGTGCGCTTCAACTTGGTTAAGTCATGCAGCTCTTTTTCCTTCATTAATAATGTAAAGCTGCTGTGATAAATTAATTATAAGCTTTAAAAGCCTCAGAAAATACTTTAATTTCCATGAAATTAATGGTGATATGAATGGAACATTTTTCCAATAATATAAGGAATAATTTTTGTCACTGGGAATGTATTTTCTTAATTTTCACAGGATTCAGCGTAAGCATTTATCTCTTTTTATGGTTCATTGTATTATGAGAAAAAAACGTTGCATTTATGTTTTAAAATATTAATGTAGAGTTTTATGTTTGTCGTATATGTTCTATTTTGGATTCAGTTTCTATGAAAAGCTATCAAAAGAATATAAGCTTTTGAATAATTTCCTATTTTATGGAATCCATTTAGCCTATTAGATTATTTGATCATCTATGTCTATTATCTATCATGTAAATATAGTTAACTCCATTTTTACAACTGGTTATATGTGAATATAATTTTAGAAATGTGACACACACTTTTATTAATTAGCATAATTGCATTGTGATAAGCTTTTAATACATTATCTTTTTTTTGTTTTTCCTTTGGAGGATTGGATAGCTTTAGTCAAAGCAGCTGCTGCAGCTGCAGCCAAGAATAAAACAGGGAGTAAACCTCGAACCAGTGCTAACAGCAATAAAGATAAAGAGAAAGAGGAGAGAAAATGGTTTAAAGTACCTTCAAAGAAGGAAGAAACTTCAACTCGTATAGCCACACCAGAAGTTGAAAAGAAGGAAGATCTTCCAACATCTAGTGAAACATTCGGTATAAAGCACATTATTATTTTCCTTCCTTTTGACACTGGTAAACTCAGGTAGTAAATAAGTCAAACCCCTTGGCCACCTATAATAATATCAAGCTTATTAAATTTTTAGACTTTTTTTGCCTAGCATAATAGAATGCCTAACCTTATTAGCTTCTTACAAATAGATCTAAAGATTAGCTGTATGAGTTTTAAATCTTAGATGCTGTCAATACTATTCAATAGAAATTAGTTATAAGTTTGATTTGCAGATCCTTGGTAATAGTTTTTTGCTGAGGCTTTTTGTTTCATTTGTGTTTGTTTTTTTAACTTTTTAGATGCTCTGCATATATATCTTTGTTGTATAGAGTTAAGCACTAAGTTACTCATTCCTTGCATCTTTTTTCCTTAAAGAATCACTGCTTAAAACTGGGCTTCATAGTGCATAGCTGTATTCCCAGTACTTGTAATGCTGAGGCAGAATTGAGAATTCAGGGTTGACCTAGGGTATATGAGATCTTGTCTCAAAAAATAAATTTTTGAATTAAAAAATAAAATTAGTTTCGTTTCTGATATATCAGTTTAAAGAGATTTGTGTCTCAGTTCTAATCAAACACTAAATGAAATATGTAAGCCATTTTTTATTGTTTCATTGGTTTTTTAAAACTTGTGTTTTAATTTTTGATTCTAGATAAACTCTCATATATTTGTTCTGTTAAAAGTAGGACTTCATGTAGAGAACATTCCAAAGATGATCTTTCCACAGTCAGAGAGCACATTATCAAACAAGAGGAAAAATAATCAAGGCAACTCATTTCAGGCAAAGAGAGCTCGACTTAACAAGATTACTGGTAATCTACAATGATTCTTTTTGGGGGTGAATGGAGGGTTTCATTTTTAGAGTAGTATATTTTTAATGAAGTAAAATGTACTATTTGGTTCAGCGTAATTAACTGATAAGAATTGCATAGTTTTTGGTAGTTAATGGCTTTCAACACTGTCAGATTTTTCTGTTGTAAAATGTAAATGCACAGATTTTTCTGCCTACCTCACAGGGATGTTGTGAGGCTGTTGTTAATTAAGCTCAAGCACTACAAAATTGCACAGCTTTTTGGATTTTTTGTGGTAAGAGTAGTTTCTGTAAGAGACTGTTTTATGAAACTATCATGATATAAATTCCAAGGTTCTAAATATCTCATGCAACATTCTTATGCTTGACCATATTCACTTAAGAATAGAACAATGTATGTTTGGAAAGATGGACATCTGAGTCAGACTTACTTCCTGCTTGTAGCTAGGGATGTAGCAGCACTAAAGTGATGGAGCACACGGACAGTTCTAGCCTGTTTAGTGTTCACAGAGTGGGGCTGGAAGGGTTGGAATCAGGACCATTCATCCTCAGCCCAGTCATTTCCAAGCCTGTTAGGTTCACTTACCTGATTTTAGAGAAATTGTCAACATGAATTTTTTTTTTTTTTTTTTTAGTATCTATTAAAGGAGAGTTGAAATATATTGTTTTCTAAGGGCAGTGTTTTTTGTTTTTGTTTTTGTTTTTTTCTTCTTTCCACCTTTGGCCTAATAAAGCTATATAAACCTTTGTGGCATTCATTTACAATCTTTTGAAGGACCTTGGTTTTTATTTTCAAATATAGGAATAAACATAAGTTACATGTTTCCACAGTTTTTGAAAAGAAACTTACTCCTATATACTTCAAGCTGAGGGTGGTTAAGAATCACTCTTACATTATATTGTTTAAGTGATATTAATTGGTTTCAGCAGGTGAGAACATTCAGTGTGTTTCCATTTGTTCATATTTTCATATTTTCCTCTGATAAAGGAATATTTGTCCTCCAAACAGGAAATATTTGAAATCATTTCAAACATTAAACCCTTTCTTTAGAAAGTGTTAGTCTTGGAGAGAACCAAATGTTCCCTGAGGGATTGCTCTGGTGGCACCTTGAGACTTCAGTTTTGCCTTAAAGTGTGGACCCCAGTGCTACATGCAGGACAGAAATGGAATAGTTCTTCTGACTCCCGGATTCAAAGATTGAAACAGCATTGTTGAAGGAGTCACAATCAAGAAAGATGGAGGCTACACTGACGCAGTGTGACTGCCAGCTTACCTGCATCATGTGTTTTTCCTTCGGTCTGGATAACATGCCCTGCTTTTAGTTTTAGTCAGTACATACATATGCGTACTCTTACATGATTTACTGAAAGGTTCAAATTCACGCGCAACATTTAAATTAAAAACAAATGAATTTGAGTCCCTGGTGATGCATATTGTCTTTGTGTGGCCCTGGGAAGACAGTAGTGGGGAACAATAGAACCACTTGGGGCACATCAGGTTATCATCCTGGTTGTTTAGTAATGCACTGTGACTTCTGTGGGCCCACTTCCTTGTCACATTTCTCTGGGAATTTCAAACATGGTTGTTTGGCAATAGCAGCAATGCTCAAGGTTTTATGAATATTAATCTGTTATCTTCCCCTTTTATTTGCAAGATTTCAGTATATGGTAATCCTTTTAGGAATGTATCTGTATCTGCTTTGGATTTCCTGTTACAATTGTGTAATGAAAAAGACAATAGATACTGTTTAAGATTGACTTAGTTGAAACTTGAGCTTGCCTCTGTACAATAAATTTCACTTATGGTCCATAAATATTGATAAGAACTAATATAAAATACTTCTTTTGAAATGATGGTGTATTTCAAACTTATCAGGCTCACCTACCTATATGTATCTTTATGTTCCATGAATACTGAGAGGAATGGGGCTTAGGATTGTCGTATCTTCCTTTGATACACTCCCCTGCTGTGTTTTATTTTGATTTTTAAGAAAGTTCTACCTCAAAATAAGTGAATCTATTACTAGATAAGTTTAATTCTATGTATATTCATATTTTCATCACATAAATAATTTATTGTGATTCTAGACATGATTTTGGTAGAGTAATGTAAGCTTGGGTTTTTGGGTTCCAGATAGGTAGACATTGAAAAATACAGTTGCACTTTGAATGTCTTATTTTTTATGTAATTACTTTCCTGGCAGCTAAGTCACATGCTCTGTATATTGCTTTAAAATACACAGTTTTGCTGGGCTTGGTGGCTCTTACTTTATTCTTAGCACTGGGAAGCTGAGACAGGAGAACCACTGCAAGTTTGAGGCTATCCTGGACTATGGAGTTAGTTCAAGATCAGCTGAATTAAGACCCTGTCTCAAAAAGAAAAAAAAAAAAAAAATCAGCATGCACAGTGATGTGCTTCTGTATATCTAGTACTCAGGAAGAAGAGGCAGGAAAATCAAAGCACTGGAGGCTAACCTGGGCTACATAGTTAAGTCCTGAACCAGAACTACAAAGCTAGACTTCTACCTCAACAAAACAAAGCAAATAAGCAAAAGAATTTTGTGTAGAAAATCATGAGTCAATACATTTAGTACCAGATTGGAAGCAAATTGAAAGTAAATTTTAAAATAGAAATTGTTAAGGGGTAAAAAAGGAAATAGTGACATTTAGTGATGTGTTTCTAATTGTTCCTAGGAGTTTCCAGACATTCTACCCATTTATATAGGTATTTGCAATTTAAAGAATTTTTTTTACTATATTTTAAAAAGTGAGATCTGAACTCATTAGTACTATGATATTGATTGTAATATCAAAGATACTTGATTGTTGGTTCCAGCAAAACGATAGTGTTTTGAAATGTGTGGTGAAATATAGAACAACTGATCCACTTGGCTCTTTCTGTGTCCCTCATAGCACCTCAGGGAGTTCTGGCCCTTCTGTGTATTCCTGCTGCCAGGGAGAAGAAAAGGGCTGTATTTTGTTTAGATAGAGTTTTGTGAAGTTTTAATTTCATCTATAGATAGGACTGTTGTATATTTGATATCCTCCGACCTTATGTGTAAATACAGTGGTACCTCAAGTTTTATTTATTTATTTATTTATTTATTGGCAGAACCGGGCTTTGAACTCAAGTCCTTGCACTTGCCAGGCAAGTGCTTATTCTGCTGAGCTATCTGCCCAGCCCCATACCTCAAGCTTATGAGCTTAATTTGTTCCACAATTCTGGAAAAGATGACCATATTTGTGTTCCTGCAGGAAAAATGGCCACTGTCTTTTATCTGATGCAGAATTTGAAAACAAAAATAAAACTTTGCCAAATGCTTGTTTGAGAAACAAATTGTTTGCAAAGCTGTATAATGTATTTTTTTAGGATAGTCTTCAGGAGGAGGGTCTATTCATAACATTTAAAAAAAAGCATTTATATATAATTAAAATTATTTTTGTTTCTATTTCACTTGAGTAATGTCCCGTTTTGTATGGATTTTACATTTTTTTCCTAGAATGTTAGCAGGCTTAGATAGCATTTTAACTGCCTTTTTTTTTTTTTTCTTGTTTCAGAACTTTTGTTTGTTTATTTATTTATTTTTGTGGCCAGCTGAGCCTGCCCTGAGGGCAGGGCTGGCGCAGCATGTGGTGCCGGGGATTGAACTGTGTTCCCTGCAGCCGCCCAAACTTTCCTAAGCAGGCACTTTAGACCACTGAGCCATCCTGCTTGGCCCTTAACTGCCTTTTAAGACAGAAGTAGAGTTCTTTCTTGAAGTACTTGTTTCATTATCTATCTGCCTTTGTTAATTTTATTTAATAAATTTATAGTTGGCATGCATATTAAGTATACAAAATTTTGTTGATTATATTTCAGGCTTTTGAATTCTCTAGAGACCAAGTACTATATTTTTGAATAGTTTTTCTTAAATGCTTTATTATTTTCTATGAGCATATCACAACGTTATTTTTTTCCCAAGATATTGCATGGGAATTGCTTTGCATTAATTGCTGTAATACCCTAATGTAAATGCACAGGTTATGGCTAAATTATGTATTTTAATACTTGTGATACTTTTCATTTTGTAGTTTGTGATCCATTGTGTCTATTGATTAACATTAAAATATTACTCTATCACCTATATGAAAGGAAACACAATAGAAGATACAAGCATTTAACATACTGAATAGCAAAATCCTGTCTTATTTGATTAACCCTTAGAAATAGAACCTCTACTCACTTCCTTGCAAAAGAACTTGATTCTCTAGTTTTTTTAGTAGTCATTTATAGATTCTGAAGAATTCTAGCTGTAGACAAAAACCGTACTAATATGGCTTTAAATATCCCATGCCATATCTTGTTTTAGTCATATAAAAACATGTTGGGGATATAAGTAGGGTTGGAAGTATTTAGAAACATCTATGTTACTTATATACTTGTTTTTCCTATGCTATAAGAAGTATAAGACAGGAATAAACCATGTGGCAGGTACATTTGTTAATTCCAGTCATTGGTATATCAAAGTTGTTTCTTATACTGGACTTTTTGGGTTTTTTTGTTTCACTCTAAGCTCCAGATATTCAACTTTCCAATAAAGGAATGGTACTTTGTCTTAATTAAACATTTGGCTCTAGTACTACTTTAAAAGTAGTTTTAATGTCTGAATTCCCACTTAACGAAAACATGATACCTTTAGATAGCTCAATAGAATATAGTATTTGAGGACCCCTTTTTTCTGTGAAATAAAAGGGGGTATAATTGCCCAGACAGTTTTATTGTTATATTGTTGTTGTCATGCTCCCTTGAATGAAAGATTTTATGTGGCCAGTTGATTTTTTTTTTTTCTGATGGCTTTTATAAGCACAATGACCATGAACAAAATGAGTACATGTTGCACAATGAGGATAATCCTGGCTTTATTGAAGATATTGACAGTCTTAGCAAGGAATTTTAACCAAGTAAATATTTTTAAATTATTAGGATAGCCTTTTGTTTTTGTGAAGTTGTATGTATTCCAAATAAAATACTGTTTTCTAAAGTTGAAAATTAGGGATATGTGTTGGCAAAAACTGAAGCTTATAGTTTTTCTCATCATGTGTAGATTGAAGCTCTAAGTTAAGATGTGCTAGGAAGGACCCCTATTTTTTTTCCCATTAATATAAAATGGATCCACTGATGTTTTTGGGTGTTTGGTAAGATAAGGGATAACTGAAAATGGAGATGAACCCACAAAGCTTAGGGAAAAGGATCTAAATGGAATTAAAAGCTAGGAGCATTCTTTAGCTTATAATAAAACAAAACATATTTTTGCCTTAGTACATCTCATGGGTGTCAGCAGTCTAAATGGTTAATCTGGACTTTTGAATCACAGAATTTTAAATTTTTACAGAGAAAGAAAATCTTAAGAGTAATCTTTTTAAAACCCCGCATAGCTATGTGAACACTGAAGTTCTAATTCAGTGCCTTGACCTATTAAGGGTGTTTGTATTTTTGAAAAATAAGCATTTGAAAATTTTTATTATATATGAAAAAGTATGAGATTTTCAACTTGCTACAAGCTTTGAAAAGTTGATTGGGGTGGTATGAGCATTTTTTCTAATAAGCCATTTCTGTACAATTTTTCTCAAGGTTTGTTGGCATCCAAAGCAGTTGGGGTGGATGGTGCTGAAAACAAAGAAGACTACAAAGAAACAGCTCCAATGCTGGAGCAGGTATGAAATGGGAGCGTTTGATGTTTTTCAGGGTTCCCACTGGAATGATCATGGAGCTGTAGTATCTACTTAATTAAAATTGCCCTTTTGATCAGATGCGGGAATAGGAAGCTAATTGATGATATATTTTTAACTGCCTTTTTCAGGGTATACAGATAAACTACAGACTTGATTAGTGTTTGTTTTCAGTAGACTGACACTAAAGCTTTTGTGTCCAAATTTGGAAGGCCTGAACACAGGCATCCCAGGGTATACACTTCCAGCTGGATCACCTTTAACTAGCTTACAAAAAGACCCTTCCACAAATACTTTTCATTTGTGAGTTAAAACAGGGTTTTCTGACATCAGATAAAGCTTCTTTTGTAAGAAGTTTCTTTTATATTGTATAATTGGTGTTGTTAGACTATGTGTTTTATGAACTGATCAATGAGCCATACATTTTTGCTAGGATGTATATTTTAATAACTACAATAAAAGAGTTTAGAAATTATTAAGGGTCTGTCTTTGAACCACCTAGTAGGAATTTAAGTGAAGGTTGCAGTTGCTACATTTTGCCTTGGCTACCTTCAGATTCCCACGATACCTGTACATAATGAACTGTGCATGCTTTTACATTCTCTAAGGGCTTAACTTCTTAGGCACTGTAAAACTGTAAGAAAGCAGTAATAGCCATAACTGGATTTCCGTGGTTCTCCTGTTTTAAAATCTGAGCCTTAATGTAGTTTTAATATATCCTTTTTGTATTATTTTAATTTTCTTTATTAGTAGCCTAATGAAGAGTTTAGGATGAATATCTTTTTGCTCTTCTATACATGCATTTTAAAGAATAGTCCAAATTTAATTGATATTGTACTGAGTTTTTCAGGTTATTTTAGGCCTGATTTATAGCAGTGCATTGTTTTGGTGCCTCCATTCATGTTGTATTGAATCAGTGACCTTTTAAATTGATTTATATGTCAGTAACTCATATCTTCTGATTTTTTGTTGTCATCAAACGGTTAAGTCCTTGCCGTTATTGTCAGTATATCAACCAAATTTCAAATGACTTTTTTACTCTGTATTATATCTATTGTCCCAGATATAACAATATTTTGTACTGTTGCCATTGTTACAATATTCTCAGAATGCAATATATCAGGGACTTGGGTAATAAAATGTTTCTGGAAAATTCATTACAATGTCAATCTTTCATTACACACAGTCTTGTGAGGTGAATGTGGTTATGAAAACTATTGTTCGTGGAAGTTAGTATAGATAGCAGTACCCATTTGAGAGAGAAATACAGAAAATGACAATTTGAAACTGAGGTTAAAGGCAAATGGAATAACTCAGCAGTTTATACATAATTGAAACCTTTTTTGAGAGTATTTTCCAGTTTTGTAATAGGGACCCATAATCATTAATGAAAATGTTGTAAGTTATTTAGATCTTCAGGAACATTATGATGTTCCTCATTTTTTACTTGTCATTCAGGTTGACTTCAGTGTGAAAATGTTTTGTAAACAAACTGTTAATTTTTATGCTACATCTTAGCCTTGCTTCAGAGTAAAAAGGCCGGGTTATAAACCTCTTAATTACATCTCACTTGGTATCAACAATAATATGAAATAGAAATATTGATTGTCATTAACTCTTATTGTCCTAATGATTTAGATAATTTCACTTATGACATAAGTTGATAGCAGGCCTATAGCTAAAACTTACTGTGCTAATGGGTTTATTTTATTTATATTTTTTAAAAGATTCAAACTATGTGGTCTTGAACCTCATTCTCAGATTAAGTATAGATTATTTAATTGTATTAGGGAAATGTCATGTTACATTTACTTTTGGATAAAACTTGCATTAGATGCATAATAATTCAGTAAGTTTTAAAAAATGTTTACTTTGTCCTTGTTTAGAAGTTAAGCACCTTATCAAGATCAAGTTAACCTTAAAATTTTGTTTTATAACTTTGTAACTTACAAGTAATGAATGCTGTAGTGATGTCTTTCACACATGTGAAGATGAACAATAAAATTGTTTATTTACAAGTAATGGCTCTAATTACTTTCCTGGCAACATCTGTTATGACAAGTTTAGGAATACTCTGCACTTATGGAGTACTTTTTCAAATGATTAGTACCACTTATATATATATGTATATATATGTATATATATGTATATGTATATATATCACAAGTAAGTTAAGAAATAGAAATGAGAACTGAATAAATGGGGCACTTATCTCCACGCCTTTTGTTTGCTGTGTCCAGCATGCCATCTGTAGATCATTCAGCAGTGCCCTGATCCAAGGCACATATACAATGTTTTCCCTACCAGAATTTGAGGGCCTTTTCCTTTAGGAGGGACAGAGTTTTTTATTTGGTCTCCACACAGTGTTCTTTCATTTTCGAGAACAGCAGACTGCTGATTTGGCGGTCATTCTTCAAAAATACGAAAATTAAAAGGTTCTGTTGAGGACAACTACATGTTTCATAGTGCTAGCAGTTTGACTTGTTAGAGTTGCCTATCATAAATTTTTAAAAATGTGGGTATTTTTATCTCAAATACATATATATGAAAGAGATGAGGTACAGTATAAAGATTCCAGCATGATAGATTGCAAGCCTATCCAATGTGGCTATTATTTGTTGTTTTTGAGCAGTAGACACATGCACCCATAATTTTACATATGTAGGATATTTTTACTGCCAAGTGAATAAAAATGTTCTTTATGAAAGAACTGACAAAGTTCTAATTTTTTTTAAAAGTATCAGTTGGCAGGAAGAAGGTAAAAATTCTCATTTTAGAATGAGACGTATTTTGTTTTAAATCCAATGTTTTTAACTTACAGTTTATCTCTTTGGTTTTTCTTTTTTTGTTGCTTGTTTTGTATTGTTTTTTAGTCTTTTAACTCTATTGCTGGTGGCTCTGATTTCATGATGCATTATGCTTATGAAACTAGCTTTCAGCACTAAAATGAGTTAAAGATGTTTTGTTAAGTTGGTCATTGTTTTCCTGTTGAGATCCTTCTTTAAAGAGAAACTGTCTACTTAAGGGAATTTTCCATATTCAGCTTGATAAAAGAAGTTGTTTTATAAAAAAATAGCTGAAATTCAAAAGTTTAAATGTATTCTTCTAATGTGTTAAAAACAAAATAATGCTGCTATGTACTTAATATCTGTAAATTTTCATTCCAAAGAATATCTGATTTTAATACTTCAAATATTTGTTTAGTATGATATTATTTTATATTCTGAGAATATTTTAAATAATGTAGTAAAAAGACTGAAAGTTGACAGTATCCCTTTAAAGACAATTTATTCAACTTTTAGTTAATAATTTGTGGGGTTGTTTTTGGTTTTTCATTTGTAATAGAAATGTTATATGTTGCTTAACAATGTTTTGGATACTAAAGTTGCTTAACAATCAAAGTAGAATACAAGAGCAAAAATGAAGAAACCAAAATAAAAATATCAATTTTTTATTATTTATTCAGGCGATTTCACCTAAACCTCAAAGTCAGAAAAAAAATGAAGCTGACATTAGCAGTTCTGCCAACACTCAGAAACCTGCACTGTTATCCTCAACTTTGTCTTCAGGGAAGGCTCGCAGCAAGAAATGCAAACATGAATCTGGAGATTCTTCTGGGTGTATAAAACCCCCTAAATCACCACTTTCCCCAGAATTAATACAAATCGAGGATTTGACGCTTGTATCTCAGCTTTCTTCTTCAGTGATAAATAAAACTAGTGAGCACAGATTTTTAAAAAATAGTTCCTTAATCCTATAAGATACATTAAGATAGTTTGATTGTAGTTATATTGTATTTTTATGAAATTGCTTTTTAAAAACTCAAACTTAAGTGGCTATGATAGGGCAGACTGGAAACAATTTAGGGGCAAAAATCAAACATTTCTTAACTGATGAATTGTTCAGAGACTACTGCTGCTTGAGAAACCTTACCATTTAATAACACAAATTCCAATGCAGTTGGACTCTCCTCAAGTAATAAAGCTAAATGAGAGGCCTGATTCATTACAAAAAAACACCCCCCCCCCATAAAAGCAACAACAGATGCAGAAGAACTCATGCTAAGTATTTTAGTTCCTAACAATTCCTGTGCTTAGGTGTAGTGTCCTACCTGTGTATAGATGTCTACAGTACTTTTTATTTTTATAGTTTGCAATGCAGACTTGAATTTAGTGTTCTTAATGAGAGAAGAGTACCTCTTTGATTATATTTTTAAACATTTTACTCTTTCAGCTCTACTAATCTTTCAGAAGTTAACTTAGTCTATTTATATATGTATGTATTTATTTATTTTTTAATTTAGGCTGGCTCAACCTATCCTGGGGTTGGGGTTGGCACAGCATGTGGTGCTAGAGATTGAACTGCTGTCTCTGCAGTTGCCTAAACTTTCCTAAGCAGGTGCTTTAGCCCACTGAACCATCTCACCTGCCCAACTTAGTCTTTTTAAAGAAGAACACATATGACAAGACTGACATCAATTCCAAATTCCTCATGTTAATGTTTCATGTTAGCTACGTGAAAAGCAGTTACTTTTTTTGAGAATAGTAGGGTAAATTGCACTTCTTCTTTTGCTCTTTATACAGCAAGTAAATTAATAACATAATCAGTAAATGAGTATGACTCATTTCCTTAAGGATTACTTTTTATTGTGTCTTCCACAATAAGGATATTATTCTTAAAAAAATTTCATCAAAAATACTCTTTTTGGTTCATTTGCCATATATACTATTTAACTTTTAAATTCTTGGTCAATTTTTTTTTAATTTTATTTTAAAATATGGCTTAAAAGGATAGGAACAGAAAAGTTCAATTGTTTCCTCATAAACTTCATTTAATTATTGCATTTATCATGAAATACATTTAATGACTGAAATGTCACGTGATATTTGTAAACATTTTATCTTGAAATAGTTTTATATCTTGGTATTTTAGTGACAGTATTGTAACAGTTTAATATTATTCTTTCTTTTTTTTCCCCTTAATATCATGTCTATTATTATTATTATTATTATTATTATCATTTTTTTGCGGAACTGGGGATTGAACTCAGGACCCTGTGCTTGCCAGGCAAGCACTTATTCTACTGAGCTATATACCCAGCCCCTCCCTTTTTAAAAATTTTTTATTTTTAATGTTGTAAAGTTACTCTTAAAAAACCAAAGCATCAATGCCTTTGGAACATTTTCATTTCTTCTAAATTAATATCAAATTATTGATTATATAATCTGCCTATTCTAAACAAACAGGTTTCTATGCAAGTAGCAAGAAGAAATCTGAAAAAAATAATAACATGAAGACAAGAATAATGTCATACTCTATAATTTCTATCATTTGCCATAATAAATTAATTTGTTTTAGTTCAGTTTTTTTTAATGAATCAGGCCCAGATATATTATTTTTAAAAATCTATTTAGGAGCATGAAGATGGAATTCAATTATTTCCATTACTTCTACTATGGCAAGTAGAGCACTAACATACTCTTATGTAAGAGTTTTGTCACCTATGCCCCTTGTCCTTCTTTTCCTTAGACTCTAGATTTATAACGTAGCAAAAGGGGTATATAGATGTATATAGATATATAAAGATATTTTGTTATCAGACTTTTCTCAAAGGAAAAATGGAAGTTTCCACAATGATCTGCAGTTAGAATTAACTTTAATCTTTCACTTGGGGGAGCTGCTTAAAATTAATGTTCCATATTTTCTTTTAGTTCTAGTAGCATTCAGATTTTAGAGTTTTTGATTAATTCTTTTTATGATTAGGGCTCAGTTTTTGCCTTTTCAACATGCCATTCCTTGTGGATATCTTATAACAACATCAGAGGGCAGAATATGAATCATTTTTCCCATTTATCTCCTTAAGTATTATAAGATGATTCTGGTATGTATCTGCTTCGTGAACATTGAAGATCTTTTTCTAGGTCCTCCACAGCCTGTGAATCCCCCTAGACCTTGCAAGCATAGTGAGCGGAGAAGAAGGTCTCAGCGGTTAGCCACCCTACCCATGCCTGATGATTCTGTAGAAAAGGTTTCTTCTCCCTCTCCAACCACTGATGGGAAAGTATTCTCCATCAGTTCTCAGAATCAGCAAGAGTCTTCTGTACCAGAGGGTAATGTATATTGATTTCCTACAGAACCAAATGTAAAGGAAGATAAAGAAAAATCTGAGAGATAGATATTAGAATATTAAGAAATTTCTGCTTTTTCCTTACATATTTTACAATTATAAGTACCTCATTTACAAATATGTTTTGAGTACCTTCTTTGTGCCAGGCACTTTTTAATGTATGCACCACTGTTCCACATTGATAGTAACTGGGCCACTTTGTCTGTGTTAATATTATGCTACACTCTTTGTTTTGTGTAGTGCCTGATGTTGAGCATTTGCCACTGGAGAAGCTGGGATCCTGTCTCCCCCTCGACTTAAGTAGTGGTTCAGAAGTTGTAACACCACTAGCCCCCGATTCCACTTACCATAATGAAAGTTCCAACATGGAAAAGGAAGACATGCAAGTGCTTACTCATCCTTCCAAAGCAGGCTCTGATGGCAGAGGAGTTCCTGCAGCAGCAGGTAAGAAGGTTCTTTATAAGTACTTTGCTGTTACCTGGTGTAAACATTTGCATGGTTAACTTCACTATTTTAGTTAATATAGTTTCTTTTCATACTTTGAAGTAATATGTATGGGACATTGAATCTTCTGTCATTTGTAAGGTTCTCTTGTGAGATCATTTTCCTTGGATGTCTAACCTTATTACTTTAATTTGTTGCCTTTTACCTGCTTTTTTACATCCTCATTTTAGTGAAACAAAAATTATTACAGCTAAATAGAATTTTAGGGATTCTTTAAAGCCACAGAATAACTTAATGCATACATTTAAGGGCTTCAGTAGAATTCCATAATTAAAAACACCAGTTTTGGGGCCAGCCTGATGGCTCAGCACTGAAGGGCCTATTTAGGCAGAATACAGTGGCCAGGTTTGATCCTCAGCATGCTGTGCTGCCCCGTGCCCAGGGGTCATGCTGAGATGGCAATTGAGACTGCGTGCGGTGTCGCATGCCTGTAATCCCAGCCCTTGGGAGGCAGAAACAAGGAGGATCACTATGACTCTCATCTATATAGTAAGTTCCTCTAAACCCTGTCCTAAATACAGAAAAGCCACTTAGTTTAATTATATATACCTATATCTGAAATATAATTCTATATTTGGCAGAATTCCCAAGATGATAATTTGGTGTAAAGTTATTTGAGGAGTCCATACACACATAACTCATGGTGATGACTGCTTATGTGTGTATGTGCCTGTGTATGTAATGTGAAAGCATATTTGGGGCTTTTATCAAATTAAAATTTCAAAACTAACAGAAGGATAGTTCATATTTCCAAGTGGTTGAATTATTTTGAAGTTTTATAGAATTGTAATTCTCATCTAAAGAGTAGATCCCAAACTTAATCCTGAGGGGATTTGACCCTGGAAGACACAAAAAAAAAACACGAGTGTTTTGTTATACAGGTCTTGCTTTGACTTGCCCTTGATCACCCAGTAAAAAAAAAAAAAAAAAAAAAACTTAATTACAATGCATGAAACACAGAGCTAGATTGGTGAGATGAGCTTTAGGAGGCTTAGATCAATAGCCTCCAACATTACAAGCTTCACTGGTGGCCCACTGCAATTGCAGAACATTTGACTATGTATGCATCTACCTCCTCTTAATCCAAAGAGAAAAATTTTCTTTTCCTTTCTTCCTTTTTTTTTCTTTCTTTTTCTGTTTTTTCTTCTTAGCAACGTCAATAGGGAGGTAGGTCATGCCCACACACTGTGCTTTGTAGAGCTATTGTGAGGACAATATACAATGTGTCAACTTTTAAAAAAAGAAAGGGGAAAAGAAAAAAAAAAAGTAATATTGATTGAGTGTGTTAATGTTTAATTGTTTGATCAATCTTATATACCTATATCTATTAATCTAAACTGATCTGATGATGAAAATATGTAATGTAACCATTGTTAAATTTATACAATAAAAATATTAAATCATACCAAAAAGAATTCACATTTATAAAAGTTCTTAAATAGTAAAGAAATATGCCAGCAAAATGTGAAAAAAAAAGAGAGTAGATGTAATGAAAAAAAAAGAATAAATAGTGATTTTCAATAGTTTCCTAGTATGTTGCTAACTTGGAATTGGATAGGTGAAAGACATCTAAATTGAATCATTGCTAAAAGGGAGAACATAAAATACAGCTTGAAGTATAAGCATGAAGTGTAGGTTTTTCTTTTCTGGTGGTGGGATATAGAGCAATAATACAAAAAAGGTAATGTAAAATTCGTTTAGTTTACTGCCTTAAGCTGCTTATTCCTATTAAAGAAAAATATAACTATTATTAATTACACAGTTATCTATGAATTCATTTTACCTATATTTGAGGTTATTTGTTTCATTTTAATGTTCCCTTAATCTTGTTTTATAAAAGTGTCACCTCAGGATTGGTAAATCTTTGAAGCACTTCTTAACAGTTTTCAATTCCAATTCCTTGTCTTCACTTGCTGTCAGCTTGATCTTTCCTTAGAATAATTATTTTTCTTTCCCCTTTTCCACAAGATTTTAAATTATGATTAACATTTTGAAGTATTTTTCCTAATGAAGTTCTTATATTTCTTTAACAATCTAGAATCTTACTATGTGGAATATATGAAAATATTATAAAGTTATGGTATATATTAATTGGAAAAATTATTTGTGTATATGAGTGTAAAATATGTTTTTTAAATACATATATTCAAATTCTAGTACTGAAACTAAAAAATCTAGATAATTGTAAATGGTTGTTGTAAGCCAGTTTGTTTTGCAAAATACCTAGGACTGGGCATGGAAATCTTTTACTCAGGTAATACTGCTCCTAACTAAAGTATTAACTTGGTTTTCTCACTCCAGATTTCTAGATGTTTGTAAAGATGTGACTGGCTACCTGCAGGTGTGCTTCTGTTGGCTCACGATGGTTAAAGTATACTGGGTTGGAGGGAGGACATTGTAAGCTTTGGTAATAGAGACCATAATTACTTGAGAAATGACAATAGGAAGGCAGTTTCTTGGGAAAGAGAAATGTAGGCAGAAGTTTAGATTTCTCATATAGTAAATCTGTAACCACATCTGAAGAGTGAAAATCTTCTGGGTGTGTTGAGCTTAGTGTAAGTATAGGGGATGGGAACTTTTATTGCTTAGAGTAAGCAAATGGATGGTTTCAGTGTTACTCAGTGTTGGTTTTTAAGAGGGTTTTATACAGTATTTGAAGTGGAAGGGGCAGAATTCAAGCTTATTTTTGCTACCCCTTGTAATTTCTTATTTTCAAGGAAAAATGGCACTTAGGCCACATTTTAACTGGGCCTTTTAAAAGTTAAAACCTTGCATCCTCTTCTGCTTGCACTTAGATTCTAAGTGGTTTGCACTCAGTACTTTGCCACCCCCACATCAGTGCTCCTTCGCAGTTTATTCAGACTTATGTCTGTTCCTTCAGCTGTCTTTTATGTAGGGCATTAAATGCCAGGATTTTATTTATTTTTGTTTGTGTGTGTGTGTGTGTGTGTGTGTATTATACATATATATATATATATACATATATATATATGTATATATATATGTATATATATATGATACATATATCACATATGTATGTTGTACATGTATATGTGTGTATTAAATTGATTACCATTCATCTTATAAAAGTGATTTTTTTCCACTGGGGTCAAACGTGGTATCTTGCACTATATGGGCAGGCACCTAACCCAGTGACCTATCACCCCTGCCCAAAAGTAAATTTTATTAGTGTTAAAATTTAAAACTTATGCCAGGCATTTTGGTACATGACTGTAATCTTAACGTTTGTGAGGTTGAAGAAAGAGGATCACTGCAAGTTTGATACCAGCCTGAGCTACAAAACAAATTCAAGTCTAGCCTCATTTGCAAAGTAAAACCCTATCTCAAAAAGACCATAAAGAATTTTTTTAAAATTTCTGCAGAAAGCATACTTTAAAAAAAAAAAAAAAAAAAATCTTTCTTTTTTATGTATTTTGTGCAGGGTCTCACTACACAGCTCAGACTTGTAGTGATCCTCTTGTTGTCTTTCCCCAGTGTAGAGATCATAGGTATGCGCCATCACCCCTGAACTCGATCACTAGCTCAGTGCACCTGGGGGAGGGGGCAGGGCCAGTGCAACATGTGGTGCCAGGGATTGAGCCCCAGTCCCTGTGCTTGCCTAAGTAGGCACTTAATCTGCTGAAGCTATCCTGCCAGCTCTCTGCAGAAAGCATTCTTCACAGCTTGGATCAGTGGGCTGTCTCTTTCCTTACTTCCTTGTCTGTCTGTCTGTCTGTCTGTCTGTCAATTTGAAATTCATAGGAAACTTAAATTATGAGAGTATTAGCTGTTAATTGAAAATGTTTAGTAGGCTTAGGTGTTTACATTTTCGTGTGCAGAGTATGTTAAGAGGGCTCCACTTGATGCTGAACGTTCACTGAAGTTATCCAAATGACTCAATTATTGTATGTACCTGTTGGTAACAGTAAGTGATCTACATTGTTACAATGACTTAGATGTTAACATGACTAAGGTTAAGAATAGTGTTGCTGGACTAGAGAGTTAGCTCGGCAGTCTAAGGGCCTGTCCAACAATGATCTGGGTTTGTTCTCTCATACTGCACACTGTGCCATGCTCTGGAACCCCAGGCATGCTGTGCCAGCCACCAAAACTTGGCATGGTGGTACATGCCTATAATCCCAGTGCTGGGGAGGCAGAGACATAAGGATCACTACAAGCCCAACCTGGGTAGTGACACCCTACACCAAATAAATAAATAAATAATTAACTAATTAATTAATTAATTTTTAAAAAATTAAAAAAAAAAAAAAGTGGGGGATAAAGCTTAGTGGCACAGCACCAGCCTGACAAGTGTAAGGTCTTGAGTTTGATTCCCAGTAGCAAACAACAACCAAAAAAACCCCAAATAATTTTTGTTACTGCCCATATCAACAGAAAAAATAATTCCTTTAGGGGGCAGAGAACCCTGCCTTTGTTTTCATGTTACTGTCAAAATGTTTTATCTCAGAGACCAACCCGTGATGTAGGGACATAGCATCAGAAAAAACTGAGTTCAGTTCTTTAGTATCTGAGAATGTAACATAAGTTGAGTCTTTGAAAAGGGTCTTCTCTTGTCTTCTAGGGGTGTTAGACTCATAATTATCAGTTGCTCCTTGACAAAATTCTGTTGTGCTCTGAAGAACTCAACCTGTGTAGGATATAGCATCTGTTCTCTAGAAACAAAATCTAGAAGAGATGCAAAGCCAATATCTGAAATATAAATATATCTGGAGTAACTATTTTAACATAAGGTGTAAGACCCCTATAAGATGTAAGGGTATAGAATACTGCTGAGAGTAAAGGAAGACAAGATACCCTGAAGAGGCCTTAGGCAAACCAAGAGTTGGCCTTATGTAGGTACTCCTGGCTGGGTTTCAGGATAAGCTCTTAGGAGCACTACGGACCAACCACCCACCTCTTTTCTTTCTTTGCACTTGCTTTCAACAAAAGTAAACAAATCACCTCGCTTGAAACTGAGCTTGTTGTAGTAAATTGTAGTAGATGATATCAGTGTTAAATTTGTCTGTTATTCAGATCATTAATCATTTAGTGAAGTCTAAGTTTATTCCAAAGGACAGATCATGGTTATTTTAATGTATAACTTCCGAGTGCTCTTAGAAGTGATAGCAAATTTAGCAAATTCTATTAAGACAAAATTATAATTTGAGTACAAGAATATAATTTTAAGCTTGTTTGATTAGTCTGTTGAAAGAAATAGTTTTAGTAACATACTTTTCTCATTTTTTGAGCAAATTAATATAATATTGTGGGCTACTTACCTTTGTTTTATTGCAGAATATTTTGATTAATTTGTATGTGAATAATAAACACTATACTTGTATAATGTGAGATACTCACTGGCAGACCAGTAAGTTTTAGGTGAATTTAATTTCATTTTAAATGAAACTCATTAAATTTTGTTTTACTGTGATAAAGTCATATTTTGAATTAGTTCTTGAGTGACATGTGCATTTATCAAACTCAAAATAGTTCTGTTATTAGTGAATCCTCTGTGGGTAGTCCATAAATTATATTATTTGATTGGTTAATACAATAATTTTATCACTAAAGAAAACCAAAGGTAGGTGTAATTTAAGTTATGATAACAAAAAAGACAGAAACTCTTTGTCTAGTAACCTGGCTGACTGGCTTTAAAGAGGCCTTTAATCATCCTCCAACATTTTATGTCAACAGCATATTTACTACTTAGACCTTTTTGTTTCAAATTGTTCTCCACATATGGAAACTCTCACCTCCTCCTAACCCCCCAAAATATTTATGATTTCTTTAGAGCCTGGTGTTTCCACTGAGTCCCAGGGA
This sequence comes from Myocastor coypus, assembly GCA_004027025.1. Lineage (NCBI taxonomy): Eukaryota > Metazoa > Chordata > Mammalia > Rodentia > Myocastoridae > Myocastor > Myocastor coypus. The sequence continues at coordinate 52,544 of PVJA010001260.1, read as the reverse complement.
TTGCTTCTTTTTCAGCTAGAAGAATCTAAGACATTTATCTCAGAAAATTGAAAGTGGCTTTGGAAATCATTTTACATTACTGTTTTCAAAATTGTTTATAAGCAAGGGTGATTCAGAGATACCTTTCTTATTTTAATAAGTGCAGCTCATTTGTTTTTGTATTAGGTTGTTGCATAATAATTTATTTTAAAAATATTTTTCATGAAATTAAATCTAAAAGTCACTGCTCTGTAATCTGTTGCTGAAGTTTTCAAATTCTAGAACGAAGTGAAGTAAAACAATATAGTGAATTTCTTGTAACGTAAATATATTCTTTAGTTAAATTCTAGAATTAGGTGTATTTTGTTTTTCTGTTTGTATGTAGTAATTTTTAAAAAGTTCTGCCTCTGTTGTAAACCTGCATATTATCCTAATATCCTGTACTGTGCAAGGCATAGACAACCCTTTTTCAGTTTCCCAATTTTGCTTTTGCGCTTTGGGAACCCTGGGAATATGTGACAGCTGCCTCTGGAACAGGCTGTCCTGAATGCACTCTGGACTGATTGCGTGTGTCCTCTTGTGCTGTCCTCTGCAGTGTAGCCTGCTCCACAGCCCTGCATTTGTCTTCTACATTCCTAAGGGGCAGGTGATATGCATTCAAGTCAAAGAAAACAATGGAGGAGAGCAGTTCCTTTACTCTGACTCTCTCCAGGACTCTGGGATCTCAAGCATCATTGCCGTAGCTTTTCCCTGGAGATCTGAGCTGTGGAGGAGCATGGACCAATAATCATTATCAAGTACTGCTTCTGTTCTCACTGCAAGTCTGCAAGCACATTTTCATCATGTGAATTATAAAGCCTGTCTATTTTTCAAGAGAACTGTGCAATTTGTAGAGGTCCCATAGTACAAAATTAGTAGACAGAAGAATGTCTACTAATGTGATACATTTATTCTTAGTCTTGAAATAAGGGAGTGCAATTGTATTCTCTCTTGCTGTAATATCATTTTCACTTTTTCGGTTACAATAGATGAAATGATCAGGACTCTTATTCATTTGAAATTTATTTACTAGAGCCTTGGCATTTGAGTGATATTGTTATATATTTAAGTCACATATATAAAATATTTGAAGAAGAATGAAGTGCTCACTTTTTGATACTGTTGTAGAATGATTTTAAAAATCAAAAAAATGTTAAGTGGTAGTGATAATAACTAAAACTTAATAGAATACATTGTAGTATTTCTTTTTAAGCTCACCCTAGCTACAAATAGGTTAGTAGGATCAGGAATGAGAATCATGGTGAAATTTATCTGTGTCACCTCACTATTGTGTTAATGATTTTCAACATTGACTTAAACTGGGTTTGGGACTGTAGATAATAAAACCTCAGTGTCATTAAAATTAATTATTTTGTGTATAAATATGCCTTTGGATTTTACATTTATGTAGAAACTAAAATGTTGGGCTAGGGAGACAGCTCAGTGACACAAGTGCCTGCCTGCCAAGTGCAAGGTCCTGGGCTCCATCTCTGCTACTACCAAAAGAGAGACAGACAGACAGACAGACAAACTAAAATGTGCAGAATGTTTTGATTGGGTTATTGTTACCTAATAACATTTCATGTTGGAATTTAAAGGTGTGAAAATTTGTTGTAGGCAGCCAAAGATCACATATTAGTTTAAAAATTATATGTAGGGTGTTACAGTTCAATCTACTTTAATATGACCAGTATTTGATTGGATGCTCTGAGTTGCATTTGTGTCAGAAGTGTCACTGAAGCAGAAGTTGTCCTTGCACACATTACTTACATGGATTCTGGCATCTCCTGTGTTGGGCAGTTGTAGCACTGCAGGAGACCTTTGCTCCTAGCTTAGGGTTACAGTTAAGATGGGACATCTTCATTGTTGTTTATAGTAAGACCTGTAGGTATGCCATTTCTGGAAATGGTATAGTCTCAGATGTTACCCCGGGCACCATGAAAGAAAAAGTGGGAAAACATAGTACTAATTTTCCACGTATGAGTAAAGGCTTTATGTGCTTCTGCTTTTGTAGTCTTGATAGCGACATGTGGTTGACACTTATAATCTTATTTGTCAGATAAGGAAACAAGTACAGAGTAATTAAATGACACACAAGGCAGAGTTTGAACTTGGGTAGTCTGTAGAAGCAAAACCAGCTCTTAATTTACCAGTTTTTTGAAGTAAGAAATCCCAGTTTTGGGCCAGCCAATTAGCTCAATGGATTAAAGCGCCTGCAAGCAGATGCACGGGCCAGGGATTTGATCCTCAGGCCTGCAGTGCTGGCCATGCCCCCGGGGGGCAAGCTGAAACAGCAATTGAGACTGGGCTTAGTAGTACACACCTGTGATCCCACCTCTTGGGAGGCTATAAACTGGTAGACCAGTTTAAGAGTCCAGTCTAGTAATGAGACCCTGAACACCCTGTAGACCCTTCCCTAAAATATATATATATATATATATATGTATATAAAGAAAGAAAGAAAAGAAAAAAATCCCACAGGCAGGTGGGAAAATAGTGTGAATCTTTGGGGGGGGGGAGAGAAAAAGGGGCATGCAGAGTTTTATAAACTTTTAATTGAAAGCATTGTTCCATATTTATAACGTTTTTTAATGAAAATATTTCTTTTACCCTTAACCCACAGGAATCTCGAAAACAGAAAAAAAAGTGAAATTGGAAGAAAAAAGCTCAGCTACTTTTGGTATGAACAGAAAATAATCTTTAAGCAAAAGACTAGAAAGCCTGACATAGAGGGAGGACAAAATCTGTCTGTTCTTTTGTCCTCCTGTGCTGTTTTGTATGTGATCATCTGCTTCATTGCTTATCAGTGTTAGTCAGCTGCAGATACACTATTTCTTCAGGACACATCTTGAGTTCTGTGTGTATTTTTCGTTACAGTTGTGTCTGGCTTTCTTCTAAAAAGTTGTGGATTTTTGAACATTTCTATTTAGAAGTATGATTATTTCAAATAAGCATCCACATAATATTTATACTAAGAAGATGGATTATATGTTAAAATCACTTTTTTTGTTTGGTATACCTTATTAAAAGGACACTGAGTTTTTGCCACTTTTTCTGTTTTTGTACTGTAATAATTAACAGTCATTAAATAATAGATAGTCTTAAATGCTCCTTAGCTTAGCTAATCAGAACCTGTGTCTCTCAAAATTGGTGAACTGTCATAGACAAATTGTGGGCTAAACCATCCTAGTTGAAACAGTAACTACTAGAATGTGCATGATTTAATTCGGAGAATGTTCTGTGATAGCTAATTATTTTCTTTATGTATGGTCAGAGAAAATGCTTTAAAATTTTAGAGAAATAAGTTGAAAATACATTTTTTTCTTTCATATTCCTGCTCTTATATCCACAAGAAAAGTGTCAGAAGACTGAAATAATTTATAGATTGCCATAACTGATTTTTTAAGAATATTTTTTCCAGAGGAAAAAGTCCACTTTTTAAAATCTTATATATATTCTCTTCATTTGTTATATATGGAAATGCTGAGTCTCCTCATGGAGGTGTTTTATTTATTTTTTTTTAATTATGGGTTTTAACTATGTGCCACATTAGAAATTGAGTATATTACTCATTAAAGGTTTTAACTACTGTCTGTGTTAACTTTAAGGTGTCAGGAGTTGGGATTTCTCAACACTGCTAATGAAGATCCCCTCTTATAGTCCAATAAGCTAAACAGGACTTCCAGACTCATGAGCAGTGTAATTGACTCCATCCACTCTGGGCAGGTGACTGTGATAGCTGATGAAAATATAAATGCTGCCTTTTAGGTTAACCACAAAGAAACAACTCAGGATCCCTCAGGATTACTGAAGTATTTGCTTTTATCATTTAGGTAGGAGAAAAGAAAAGGAGAAGGAGAAGGAAAGGAAAGAGAAGAAAGATAAAGATCACTACAAACCAAAGCAGAAGAAGAAGAAGAAAAAGAAAAAGAAATCTAAGCAACATGGTAAGTATGTGAAGGTTATAGGTTATCCACATTTATTGTCTTCACCACTCCTTTACTTTGCTTTCAAGATTCCCACATTATAACTGAGACTGGTAGCTTTGTTTTTGTCTTGTAACTTCAAAAACATAAAACTCTGTTTTCTGTGGTACATAAGTTAATTAAGACTTTTACTATGGGGACCCAGCAGGATGGCTCAGTGGTCTAAAGTGCCTGCTTTGGAAAGCTTAGGTGGCTGCAGGGACCGCGGTTCGATCCCTGGCACCACATGCTGCACCAGCCCTGCCCTCAGGGCAGGCTGAGCTGGCCATAAAAATAAACAAACAAAATTTCTGAAACAAGAAAAAAGATAAAAATAAAATTTAAAAATTCTTAAAATAAAAAAAAAAAAGACTTTAGCCGGGCGTGGTGGGGCACGCCTGTAATCCCAGCACTTGGGAGGCTGAGGCAGGAGGATTGGTGCGAGTTCAAGATCAGCCTGGGCTACAAAAGTGAGCTCAGGACCAGCCTCAACTGCATAGCGAGACCCTGTCTCAAAAAGACAAAAAAAAAGACTTTTACTATGGTGAGCCAGTTACTCTGAGCAAGCCCCCTTCTCATAATAATAAGGAAGTCTATACTTGTAGAGTCTCTTAACTTTGCAGAATTGAGGGAGAAATAAAGATATTTTTAGAAAAATTTGGGACAAGGACAGAATTTACTGACAACAGTCTATCTCTAAAGAAAACTCTGAATCACATACTTGGAGGAGGAAGGAAAATGGTGACGAAGGGAAAGCTGGAGCTGCCAGAATACACGGGGCAGTCTTAAACGTTGACCACATCAGGCAATTTTGATGGAAAAAGAAAACAAACTGCTAGATAACAAGAATATATAATAATGGCCTGTGTATTTGGAGATATATGCTAGTGTGTCCTTGTTAAGCTCTTTGTGTTGTTTTGGGAAAATGAAAGAGTTTGTTGCTTAGAAGCTCTGTTAAGTTACATATGCATGTTAAGATAAGTACTGTAGAATAGAAACATAGGGTATAATTTTCAAAGCAGAAAATTGTACACACATAAATGGTGGTAAAGACTAACTTGGAGTAAATCACAAGAAAGAAAATTGGATTTCTGAGCTACCCTGGGTCAAAGAATAGCTTCTCAGCTCTGTTGCCTGAAGAGAGTGCACTGAGTGTACCAGTCCTGAGTGCACGTGGCCTGTCACACTGTTCTTTGGGGTGAGGCAGAGTCTAGTTTATAGAAAGGAATTGCAGATTTCTGAGAGGTAGTTTGTGTTTTGCTTTCTATTAAAATGTATTGAGTTTAAAAAAGGAGTAAGCCCAAGGGCTGGGGAGATAGCTCAATAGAATAGGATCTTGCCTGGCAAGTGCAAGGACCTGAGTTCAATCCCTGGTTCTAGAAAAAAAAAAAAATGGAGTAAGTCCAAAAATGTAGAATTAACAAAGTCATAAATATAAACAACATTTTATGAACTAAAAGAGTTCCTAGGAAATAATGTCAAAATGTCTAATTTAATTATAAGAGAAAAACTACAGATATCTCAGTAGACTGAAGGGCCTACTTAGGCAGACTCAGGCACCTGGGTTTGGCTCCTGGTATGCTATGCCAGCCCTACCCCTGGAATGCGCTGAGCCAGCCACTGAGACTGTATGTGGTGGTGCGTACCTGTAATCCTAGTGCTTGGGAGGCTGAAAACAGGAGAATTGCTTTGAGTCCAAGCTGTGTAGTGAGACTTTGAGTCCAAGCTGTGTAGTGAGACTCTGTAGACCCTGTACTAAATACATTAAAAAAAAAAAAAAAAAAAAAAAAAAAAAAAAAAAAAAAAAAAAAAAAAAAAAAAAAAAAAAAAAAAAAAAAAAAAAAAAAAAAAAAAAAAAAAGAATAAAAAAAAATTATAAGAGAAAAACTAAAAAGTGAACCTCTGGAAAGATCAAGAAGACAAAATGCACAAATACTAGAATGGAGACAGCATACCTGCAGATGTAGTAGATAATGAAAAGATGATGTTGGCAAATTTGCACCAGGAAAAGAAACATTAGGTGAAAATATGGGCAGTTGTCAGAAATAAAGTGATCAGGAAGGTAAAAACCTAAATAGCCTCTGTATTTTAAAGGCTATTGATATTTTTAAATCTTCCAACAAAGAAGGAGCTCAGATTCAGAAAGCTTTGAACTAAGTTCTTTTTTTTTTTTTTTTTTTTTTTTTTTTTTTTTTTTTTTTTTTTTTTTTTTGGATTTTTGAGACAGGGTCTCACTGTGCAGTTGAGGCTGGCTTTGAGCTCACTTTTGTAGCCCAGGCTGGTCTCCAACTCTCAGCGATCCTCCTGCCTCAGCCTCCCAAGTGCTGGGATTACAGGCGTGAGCCACCATGCCCGGCGAACTAAGTTCTAATAAACACTAAAGAAACATATTGCTCTGTATGAAATTATTTCAGAATTTAGAAAAGGAGAAAACAAGTAGAGCCCTGTGAAATTTTGAGGCTCCTAGGGAGGAAGTCCACATGAAGATAGGGGCAGAGAGTAGCGTGTTGGAACGCTCAGCTGTAGAACCAGAGCCACAAGAAGCTGCAAAGAAGTCAGGAGGGGTTTATCACTGGACTCTTCCAAGGAGCATGGCCAGCACCTAATTCTGCTCTCTTTGGAGCCACTTTTTGTCTTTTTGTATTGGGGATTGAACTTGGGGTCATACCACTGAGGCATATCCCTACCCCTTTTTATTATTTGATACTGCATCTTGCTAAGTTGCCCATGTGAGATTCAAATTTGAGATCCTTCTGCTCAGCTACCCACAGTTAGGGGATTATAAGGTGTTCAACAGAGTACATGGCAGTTTCTCTTGTTTAAAGGCACTAAATTTGTGGCACTTTCTCATGGTACCCATAGGAATGCAATACAAGTCCACATTTTTTTTTTTTTCGATGACTTAAATTGGCATCAGAAACAGACAATACAGTGAGAAAAGACAACCACAGATTCTCAGGACATAAATGCGTGAACCATACATGAAGGCTGTCAGTGTAACATAAATGTAGCAATAGATGAAAGGGATGTAGCCTTGTAAATCTGAAAGCATGGTGTCAGTCTAAACATCAGAAATTAGCCAATGAAATCACCACAAGAGAGAAAAAAGGACAAATGTTACTGTCTCTATACATGCAGAAAAATCCCTTTTATACCTCGATATGTATGTAAATGTTTAAGGATAATTGATCATAAAACATTTGGAAACATTAAAGAAGACTTTCATAAAAGAGAGACAATTCATTTCATCAGTTGTAAGATTCAGGACTGAAAACAGATCCATTCATTTTAAACAAATCTGTAGCTTCTATGTGGGCTCAGAAACAATATTACCAAATAAAAATCCAGAAGTAATATGGCCATTCTTGACAAATAAGAAGAACTCCCTATTCAACTATAGTTACTAAGGCACTCTGTTGTTTCTGAGGAATACATATCAATTAGGAAAAGAGTAGATAGAAGTAGTTCTAAGTATTTACACAGAGCTTCTGTCACTTATCAGTGGGTTAAGGATGATGTTTTTGTAGAGCAGTTTGCCTATATGTATGTGAAAAATGAGTTGAACTTCTATCTTAAGCTATATGTAAAAATTTCAGTTTTATCAAAGACTGTGAGGGAAAACTATAAATCTTGGAAAGATGGCTTTGGGCAGGGATCACAGGACAGAATGGTTTTCAACAAGAAAGTGCTCATCTGAAGAGGAAAGTTGAAAGTAAGTCAGACAGATAGTAAGAATATTTGTTCATGGAAAAACATTATAAAAGGACATCCAAAACAAAGAAACTTGCTACAGCACTGTACCTGATAAAAGGTTAGTCTTTAGAATATTTCAAACTCTTGCAGATCAAAAAGAAAACAGATAAAGGCCAGTGATACAGCTCAGCAGACTAAGTGTTTGTTTAGGTAAGCGCAGGGGCCAGAGTTCAATCCCTGATACTGCATGCCATGCCAGCCCCACCCCAGGACATGCTGAGCCAGCAGTGGAGTGTGGGCGTGGTGGCATATGCTTGTGATCCCAGAAAAAGAAAACAGATATAACACAGTATAAAAGAAGTAGAAACTTGTATGATAAGGCTAATTATAGTGTGATGCTCGGTTTTGTGGAAGGCTTGGTCAATGTAGTGTTTGAAACCTGGTGAAGGATGTTCCACATGTGCCATACTGGCAAAATGACAAAGTATACGATACCAGGTGTTGCTAAGGAATGGAGGCAGCCTCCCAACTCCTGCTTAAAGTAGCTTGCTTGTGCCTAAAAAATTCTGTAGGAACTCACAGTGTATATGAGGAGTAAGTTACTGGGCTCTCCTAGCCACGTTGGAAGCTGCATCATTGTCCCAGAGGAGTCACCTGTGTCTTCATTCAAAGGTAAATGAATGAATTCCATCCTCAGGAGTCTCGGGGACAGAGCCTTATGTTAAAGTTTATTCATGGAAGAGAGTACAGTATGACAAATTTAGTATATCAAACTGTTTTTAGAGATTGAATTGTGATGTGAGAAAAACAAAAGAAGCAAGAGAATGACCAATAAAAATTTAGGATAGTGCTACCTTGAGGTGGGGAAGGGAAGTTGTTATCACAGGTAACATGAAGGCACTTAAAGTGGTAATTTTCTTCTAAACTTCACGTTTAGTACATCAGTATTCTATTATGGATATTCTTTATATCATGCCCATTTTTACCATATTCATCAAATATTTCATTAAACCAGTTTAAAGAAATACAAACCCAGTGAGGTAGTGTCATAGTGGGTAATTGCAATTGGGAAATGCTTTGGATTTCAACTCTCATGTTCCAAAACTAACATTTAATTTTTCCACGGGCTATGAAGTTCCAGTGTTCTGTAACTCCAAAGCTTCCAGAGTAAACTTGGAAATCTGAAATAAAAGAAAAAATAAATAAATAAATAAATAAATATAAATATAAATAAATAAATAAATAAATAAATAAATAAATAAATAAATAAAAACAGATTGACAGGGTTGGGGAAATAGTTCAGTGGCTGAAGCACCTGACTAGCAAGTACAAGGTCCTGAGTTCGATCACTAGTTCAAAAATAAATAATGAATAAAGATTGATGGTTTTCCACATTCTGGAAAGCTGACTCCCCTTCGTGTGCCATTGTTAGAATCCAAACTCCAGGTGACTTAAAGTTTAGGAACACAGGAATCCTGTACACAAAAACAAGCTCTTATTATTGAATGCCTTACTATGAATGGTGTGTTACAGCTTCAAACTGCAGATAAAATTGCTGCATGAGCTCCCAGCCTGCCAGAGTCTTCTCCGGGGTGATGAATCTGGCAGAATGTTAGGGTGAAGACCCTGGGTTATCAGTGCAATGTGGGAATGGCCTGTTGTTCCTGCTGTCTTATACTGCATCTGGGACTGAGACTTATTGCAGTGGTTAGTGCCACATACAGACCCACAATGTGAGGGAAAAGGTAATAATGAAAGGATCCAAAAACAAACAAAAAACAGTAAGGAAAGGGCTACATTTGCTATTAGAATGAGGCATGCAGAGTGCTTAGGAGAATTCAGCCAGTGATAATTTAGCAGAATCACTAGAAATCAAAGAGAAAAAATTGCAAAGAAAACTTGTACTTTAGAATAGTGATTAGACCTGAACTACAATAGTCTTATACAAGACATTTTTAAAATAAAAGTAATGTTTTAATTATATATACATGTATCCTCTTTTGTAATGAAAAAGAAATGAATCTTACATCTTTGCTTATATTTTAAAATCAGGTCTATAGATGAACATTGTAACTTGTCAGGGAGTGCTAGTAAATACTGAAGATGCACGGAAGTGTTGCTACTTATAAACAACAGGTGTTGAATCTACTAATTACTAGCAACTTTATCATTAATTATTACAGTTGAAGAAAATTTATTCTGGGCTGTTTACATTCATTTTGGAAGCAACAATTTTTCCCAAGTGATTACATTAGAAGAAGAAACTTTAAGCAGTAAATACGAGGTTTTATATATTTTAAAATTTTGAGGACATCCTGATATTAAAGAATTAAAGAATTCACATTATTACTCTATGAAGTTCCTAATGTCATTCTAAATTTTATTTATTCACCACTCAGTCTTACTTTGCATGTCATGTGGTACTTATATATCAAACCTTAAGCATTTTTAAGTATTAATTTAATCCTCATACTAACCCATTCCAGTCAGGCCTGATTGTTACATTTTGCAGTATACAGAGATGGAGTTGTTTTAGCTTGCACAGCTAATAGTGGAAAGCAAATTCAAACCCATAGCTCAGCTTCAGAGTCTGCATTTTTAGTCACCAAACTAAATTGTTAATTACCTCCTGTACCTTCCAAATTGGTTAGCAGACTGTATTATTTTCATCTCTTTGTCTTTGTTGCTATGGAAAGTTTTTATTTAAATGAAGTTATAAAGGTTGTAATCTAGTCAAGTAGTTCTTCACAGTTATTCCATACACTAGTGGATTAACATGTTTGAGTTATCAAAAGTAGCCTGCATTATAAAAAGTCACTGTGTTTGGATATGCTAGTAACTCATTTACCAGATTTTAGCTTTGTTACTCTGAGCAAGTCATATCATATCCTTGATGTGCCTAATATGGGGAAAGTGAGAAGTCCAGAAGGACTAGAGCTAGGAATGTCGATAACCAAGGCCTCACACGGCAAAAGCTAAGGTTCCCAAAGAGGACCGTATCAGCAAGCATTTAAGTGCATAGTACAGGTAATCCAAAGCACATTGGCTGTCTACCAGGAAAGGATCATTTGTGTGGTGAGAGAGGTACAAAGTAGATTTACATAAAATTTAGCAAACTTTAAAAGATCAAGAAATGGGATCACTATATGGGAGAAGATTATTTCTGCTCTAAGCCTTGAAACATTGCAGTAAGCTTTCTTTATAATCCCCGAAGGAGATAGCAGTAGGGAATACAGGTACAGTGCAGAATGCTGAAGAGTTTTATTTGTTCACTTATATACTGCAATTATGCATGAACCGTGTTTCATTCTTAGCACCAAATTGGCATTTCTTCCATTTTCATAATCGAACACTTTATACTTTTGCTGAAAGGGTGCTACATAATCCATCAGAGGGCAGTTTTGGTGGGTTGGTGTAAGGTTTCAAAGCTTGCTCATAACATTTCCAGGTGAGCAGACTTTGGCAGGCTTTTTAAATTCTTTACCTCTCACTTCTAAGATCATACGAAGCACTTGACACAGTACCTGACAATTGATTGATGCTTTTTTTCATACCTGTTGCTACCTATTCCTAACTACCGCTTCCTAAAGTGCATGGTCTTGACAGGTTGCGCAGTAGCTGTGAGGCCACAGGATTAGAACAGCACAGTGCCACTCTGTGTTCTGTGGGTATCCTCCTGCTGGTGTTCCTACTCCCTGCCTGCTAAGTGGGGCTGAGGCCTAGAGTTCTGTACTTACAAAGCTTTACAGTTTAGGCATGTTTTAAATGTCAGAATTCATTGATAGCGCTTGTTGGTTACAAGTGAGATTCCTGGAGTCAGATTGTCTGAGTTTGAATGTTTTCTTTGCCATTAACAGCTGAGCATCCTTGGACAGGTTACTTAACCTATTGTGCTTTCATTCTTTCCTTTTGTGAAATACAGCAGCAATCAAACTTCCCTTATGGATTGATTGTGAGGAAGAAAGAGTTAGCACATGGAAGTACTGAAAGTTATCTTAGGGACATGAGCCCACAGTCAGTGTTGCCTGTGCTCTCTGTTATTCATGAAGATCTCTGCGGAAGCTGCCCATGGCAGATGTCACAAACGATTGCATCTAGTGGAGTACAATAAAGGCCTTATTATCTTCAAGTTCTTGGGGGTCGGAATCCAAAAGGAAACTCACTGGGCTAATCCCATCAGCGAATCTGCAGGACCGCGTTGCCTTCTGGGCCTTCGAGGGGGTGGTCCATCTTCTCACCTTTCATGGCTGCCTTGCTTTCCCTTTTGTCTCCTCGCGCATTCAATGCTCACGTTATCCAGTCAAGTCTCTCATTTGCTTTACTCCGTGCCAACTCTTTTACCTCCCTAAAGGTAGTTGAGGATAGAGGGAGCTACCCAAATAATCCAGGGCACTCTCCCTACTTTCAGACTAACTGGTTTGCTTAATCCCAGCTGCAATCTTAATTCTCCTCTGCCATGTAACTTTAAGTAATTACTAGTACCAGGGATTCAGACATAGGCTGTATGCTGCCTACTGTAGCCAACCCCTTCACCTATGCCTACAGACACAGACCCGTGTTAGCACTACTCTTCCTTGTCAACTTGCTTGTCCACCTTTTTCCATACCTTTTCCACTTGTGTCCACCTCTAATTCTATTCTCTAATCTGCCTTAGTAATGCCTTCTGCCTCACACTCAGTTGAGGTAGTAGGCACACAGTTGGAAACATGCTCCTTTCCTCTCCATATCTTCTTACTCACATACTTACATGTGTCCACTCTGTCCTTAGTGTCTGTTAACATCTATCACTGCTTTCTTTCCCCCTCCATCCATGGATCTTTAGATTCCTACAGAGAGTGTATGTCAGTTGTCACATCTTAAAAAGCCTTGCTCTGAGCCCTTGCTACCTTTGTTTTCCCTATCTCCCATTCACTACCCTATTTCTGACCTACTTTCAGAATATAGTTGCTTGGGCTGAAGCCTGGAAGTGTGTCTTTTTGATGTCGTTCTTGTCCCTGCTGTACTCTAAAGATTGCAGCGTCTTCCTGTACTTCCTCGTTTTCATCTCAGCTTCCATCATGCCCACCCAAGCCACCGACAGCATCTCTTGCCGAAACTAGTGCTCTGTGACCTCTGACCTGTCCTCCCGTTTTCCACATATACCACTGGAGTGATCTCTGAGTGGAATTAGGCCATGACACATCCTGTTTCCTCTTACAACCTTGAATGACTTCTTGTTACTTTAGAATAAAATGTGTTACCTGATGTAACCACTATCAATTGGCCTCATATCTGGTCCCCTTCCCTCACTGTGCCCAAGCCAGCTGCATGAGGGTCAGATATGCCACATGCTTGTAGCTGTGTAGGCTTTGCATGTGGTAAGGTCACCCTCCTCTGAGTTCCCATTCTCAGGCCTCCCCCACCTTGTAAGTTGTGCAGGGGTTTTTTGTGCATCTGTGTAGTTTTTCCCAAATTGAGGATAAAACTTGGACAATTTTTTAGGACCAATTCATTTTCTTCAGAAGAGTTTTGCTGAAAAGAATTTTTTTAAGAATTTTTTATTTTATTATTTTTTTTCTTGTTTCAGACCTTTTGTTTGTTTGTTTATTTATTTTCATAGCCGGCTCAGCCTGCCCTGAGGGCAGGGCTGGCGCAGCGTGTGGTGCCGGGGATCGAACTGCGGTCCCTGCAGCCGCCTAAGCTTTCCTAAGCAGGCACTGTAGACCACTGAGCCATCCTGCTGGGCCCCTGGAAAGATTTATTGATCAATTTATTACTACAATTATGTGCAAATACCAGGCACATCTCTTACCAAATTACAATAGGCTAATCTTAAATCTCTTACTGTAGAGTTGATGATGCTTGTATTCTAGGAAAATGTAGAAATTATCAGTTTTCAATTTTGGATTACTTGACAAAAGCCTGCTGCCACCAGGTAGAATTTGATAGTCCCTGCTCTGTACATTGTGTGGGATATACTGATTTCCTGAGTGTGCCAAAACCATTTCCATCAGATATATAATTATCTAAATGTTCATGGATGAGAGACGGAAGTGGCATGAGGTTCATGATGACCTTTCTTGATTACCTAATATTCCTCCATGTGTCTTATGTTGCAGACTATTCAGACTATGAAGATAGTTCCTTAGAATTTTTGGAAAGGTGCTGCTCTCCACTGACGCGATCTTCTGGGAGTTCACTGGCTCCACGGAACATGTTTACGGAGAAAACTACAACCTATCAGTACCCACGAGCCATTCTGTCTGTTGATCTTAGTGGAGAAAGTAGGTTTAACTGTGTAATAGTTAAAACAGTCTAAAATGCTAAGTGTGGAGCTTAGAGTAAATGTACTTTTTGAAATACCTGTTTAAGCAGGACACAGATACACAAAGACATTATATATAAACTTATGGGGAAGTCTCAACATTAGATATTTGAACTGCATTTTATTGGCATTTAATGAAACGTATCAGTGTCTATACTAAACTTTCATGTGTGGTTTTTACATGTATTTTCATACTTTACTACTAATTTATAAAGAACTGTTGTTCATGGGGTGCTTAGTGTTAAAATTTAGAACAAACATTATCTTTAACCCCAGAGACTGCTTTTTTAACCAAATACTTATCATAGTCTTAAAAATATACTTTTGAATTGCTAGTCTCGGTACACCTGTGATCAAAGTTAGGCAATAGTGGTCAAGTCTGATTACACACACTCAGCAATTAGGCACCCTTAAATAGGCTAGGCCAAGCTGGGCGTGGTGGTGCACACCTGTAATCCCAGCACTTGGGAGGCTGAGGCAGGAGGATCGGTGCGAGTTCGAGACCAGCCTGGGCTACGAAAGTGAGCTCAAGGCCAGCCTGAACTGCATAGTGAGACCCTGTCTCAAAAAGACAAAAAAAAAAAAAAAAAAAAAAAATAGGCTAGGCCATGTTGGTGAAAAGAACCGTGCATTTGGAGTCTGTTACGGTCACCTTCAAGTCTTCCAATGATGGAAGGTATTAAAGGACTCTTCCCTCCTTTCTGTTACCTTGTGCAGTAGGAGAGTCTCCCTGCTCTAGACAGTGCTGACAGTGCCTTGAGAGTATTTCACCATGGCAGGGACCAGAGTAAGGAATGAAAAATAAGCCTGGGATTTTCATCTGTGGTGGGTATGCTCATAGTGCCCTATGTGGTAGACACTCCATTTTGTTTTCTTTTGTACTGTTTACTCCCTGTTCTGTTCTAGGCCTGATAACTCCAACTCACTGTGCTTAAGAGCATTTTCTTCCATTTAATATGAAATAATCACATGGTACCTTTAAAATGTAATTTTTAAAAGTCTGAGGTGGGCATGGTGGTACAGACCTATAATCCCACAACACAGGAGACTAAGACAGGGGAATTACTGTGAGTTTGAAGCCAACTAGGGCCACATAGTGAGTTCAAAGTCATCCCGAACTACAATGAGGCCCCACCTCAGAAAAAGAAAAAAGAAACTTTGCAGTGGGGAAAGGATCAAGAAAAGTTTATCCTACTCCCCTTTGCAGTCTTTTCCAACAAATATAGGTTGCCTTTTTTCTTATTTGGCCCAGTGAGTCTTCACTCCAAGCTGTGGTGTTTTTAAAACATACGGATCCTGGATCCTACCACCGAGTACTACTAAGTAAGCCTTAGGGAAGTCATGAAAAGCCCTCATCTACTGTAGGCTGTCAGTGTCGGATAGGACAGTGTTGGAAAATAAAAGTCTCTGTCTGGACTGGCAGCTATGCAGGAACAAGAATATCCAAGAGAGGCAGAGAGAGCTATACATGTGCACATGAGTTAGTTCTCCGCTGTGTCCTTCTTCTCATCAAGCACCAGGCTGGGATATTAAAGGGGTAGAGTTCCTCAGTGTGGGGATGTGTCACAACCACCTGGAGGGACTGAAATCAGTGTCTGAGCCTCTATCTAAAATTTCTGATTTCTATTCAGTTCCTGTGTGAGGATAATGTTGCTGGTTTAGAAACAACATTTTGGGAGTATTGTTTTGGGAATTAACTGTGACAGTTTAATAGTTCAGAGGAAGCTATTCTTAACGCATTCATTAGAACCATTTACTTGATTCCTGCTACGTAAACGTGAGAGGAGCTTTTATTTGCTTTCCTTAAGCAAATAAACCTGATGGTTCATTCACTTAAACCTCTAGAGTCCAGCCAAGCAAATGTTTAGCGCTTGAGAGTTATTCAGTTGGATTTTCTTATTACTTTGTTATTTTTGCATGCCAGCACTATAAATTTGAAGGCTAACACCAAGTAAGTATATGTGTGTTACACACTGGTTCCTTTCAGTGATGCAGTTTTAAGTTCATTATTGTGTCATGATAGCTGTTTGATACCATACATATGTTGTAGCAGTATTTGAAATCCTTAATCCATGTTTAGGCTGTCATTTTGAAATATGAACTTTGTATTCAGGAAAGCCCAAGAGAAACTACTAGTTTTTTATTTCAACCCGTATGCTTATGGATGTTATTCATATCAAAAAGATACTCCATATCTAATAGGTTTACATCTAGTTTCTTGAATATTTTCAGATACTTCTTTGCCATTGTCTCATTTCTTCTGACTTTCTAGGATGTCCAAAGATTCCAAGGAAAGGAGACATTTACTTAATGGTCTACAAAATCTTAACTTAAGTAAATCAAAAAATAAGACATTCAAAAATATTGACTCATGGAAAGTAAGCAAGATTAGAAGCTGATAAAAGAGATACTTAGTTGTATGAAATACTTATTCTTTAATTTTCTGTATTTCTAGGGGTTGAACCTGGGGCCTTCTTTGTGTATGATAAACACATACTGTACTGATACCTATATAAAATATTTAAAACATAGATAGCATAATTTTTTTGTTGTTGTTGTTGGAATCTAACTTCCATCTGGTGTACATCTGAAAAGAAAATTTTCTCTCTATTGACTTCCTCCTTAAGTCTCTGCAGACATTCTGAAGGACTGCTATATATATCATGCTTCATTCTGAGTAGCTAGCGATGTAACGTTCGATTATGTCCTTTATTACTCTGCTTGTTGCACTGAGTCTGATGCTGTACAAAGGGGACACAAGTGATAACCAGGTGAAGGAATGGGCACGAGTGACCAGAGTCTAGAGAAGTAAGATAAGAGTCACCTTTGCTGTCAAATGCCTGGCTCAGTAGCTTCATTTCAGATGCATACAGCAGTAGCGTCAGTGTCGTCCACCAAGTGTCTTGTGATGGCACAGTTTTCCCAAAACGTATTCATAGGTGCAGTATTGCAAAACTTTCTTCAGTGTCCACTCATCATTTTATTGCTGATGTTAAAGGCTCCCTTATTTGTACCTTGGTTCATTTTTCTCTTGATAGCCTTGAATAAAATTAGGAGGTCTGTATCAACCCAGTTAACTTGTACCAATTCCCCTAAATGGAATGCCATTATTACATGTCACAAACATGTGCTAATAAAAATTAGATAATGAAAGAAGTTGTCAAAAAAAAAACCTCGCAGCCTTTAGAGGATGGTCATTAGTTCTCAGTTGATTTTACCTTTGCCTGCTATATGACCAGTGCCAGGTTAAACTGCTTCCTATCATATCTGGTGACTATCAAGTGCAATGGTACTTAATGCTACTAATACTTCTTTTTCTTTTTTTTTTTTTTTTTTTCTGAAAGAAGGCAAGGTTTATTTAGCTCACAGTTACTGCAGTTACTGGAGGTTTTAGTCTATATTTGGCTGGCTCCAAGGCAGACTAGCATATGGCAGAGAGCAGTAGTGCATGGCAGCAAAACAGCAACAGTGGCAACTGAGGCAACAGAGAGTCTGTTTCTCTGTCTTATATTACATTCAGGCTCTCTGCCTCAAGCTATCTGCCTCAGGCCATACCTATAATCCCATAATCTCATAGTCTCAGACCCATAATCTCATTGTTGTATCACCCATAATCCAAGTGGATCATGATTTAATCTAACTCTAGAAGTCCCTGCCCCATTACTACATGAGACTTGGACGAGAGGGGACAACTAGACACAAACCATAACATTCCACCCCTGGGCCCCCAAAGTCTCATGCACATCCCTTTGTGCAAAAGACATTTTAGACCATCTCTAAGAATTGCCCAAGTCCCAACAGTTTCAGCATTGCTGAAAAGTCCCAAGTCTCCTGCAAGCTCCAAGGCAAACCCTTAGCTGTGATGCTACTAATACTCCTAGGACGATTGTTAGTTACAGACTGTAGGCAGCAAGCACTTTCAACCATCTTTAGTATGTTTATCTCTGTAGTTTAATAAGGTCTACTTTTTTCTTACTACCAAAACAGGGTTAATTTTTATGAAACCACTAAAAAGGATAGTATTTGTGAAAATGTATTATAAATGTACAAATTTAAATTATTATTCACCCATAGCCAATACTTACATATACCTGAAAACAGATACTTAGTGTTATTTTCCACTATATACATTAGAAAGAAATGTATGGAAGAAATAGAATGAAGGGAAGAAATCATAATTACCCAAGCTTTAAAAATAATGTATCTTTGTTCAAAGGCAAGTGGTTTATTCTTATTTATAAATTTTAGCCCAATGTATAGCTTAGAGCCACTTTGCATAGTTCCTTTCTTTCTGAAAAGTGACACGAGAATTGAAAAAAATATGCTGAGTATGCTTTTCATGTGTTTTCTAGACTTATCAGATATGGAATTCTTAGATGATTCTTCAACAGAAAGTTTGCTTTTGAGTGGTGATGAATACAATCAAGACTTTGACTCAACTAATTTTGAGGAATCTCAGGATGAAGATGATGCTCTTAATGAAATTGTACGGTGCATTTGTGAAATGGATGAGGAGAACGGCTTCATGATTCAGGTAGTTTGTTTGCCTCTCTGCCCTGCTATACTAAATTATTTCAGGTGCTCAGAAGGTAGATGAGAGTGTGTTCCATTTTCCCTAGTCATCCAAGTGAAGATGGAGTTTCTCATTTATTTCCAAGTTGCATATACCAGTGTCCATTTTCCCTAGTCATCCAAGTGAAGATGGAGTTTCTCATTTATTTCCAAGTTGCATACACCAGTGTCGAGATTAGGAAATCTCTTCATCAAATGAAGTAAACAATTGTTAGCATAGTGCTTTTTCCCTTACTTAGTAGGAGGCCTTCAAGATAAAACTGTGGGGCTGTTAAAGTGGGTGATTCTCAAATTGAGGTATAAGTCACATAGGTTCTTCTACTGCTCATAATTAGAAGTACATAGTCGCTGTCCATTATTCAAAGAAGAAATTCTATCGAAGTTCTCTTTGCAAGAGGAGTATCTAAGAAAATGGAGTGTGGCCCTCTTTTTGTGACAATATAGAAAATTTAGACATGGTATAGGAATAAAATGTCCTTTCATTTTCTCCACCTTTTGAATCGTATTTTCAAATAAACCACACATTTGTACTTCTGCTACGTGAGTAGCATATTAAAAGGTGATTTCTCATGACATTGCTACAATCTTTAAAAAAGAAATTCTGGTATGTAGCTGCGTCAGAGGCTGAGGCAGGAAACCACTCTGAGCAACTTAGCAAGAAGGCCCTGTCTCAAAAACATCTGTACTTCATAAAGTATTTTAAAATTTTTCAGGATATGTTAAAAATGAGTTGGAAATAGATAAGGAAGATCCTAATATTTTATAGTTAATTTATCAAAAGATATTAATAGGTACAACAAAAGGAATGTCTTAAATAACATGACTATTTCAAACCTGTGCATTCTTTTTTTTTTTTTTTTTTTGTAATGTATTTAGGACAGGGTCTACAAGGTCTGTAGGGCCTATAGGGTCTCACTACATAGATCAGACGCATACTGATCCTCCTGTTTTCAGCCTCCCAAGCACTGGGATTACAGGTGCATGCCACCATGCCCAGTCTCAGTCACCATCTCAGTGTGCCCTAGGGGTGGGGCCAGCACAGCATAGCAGAGATTGAATTCCAGCTGCACTCTGCCTGAGCAGGTGCTTTAGTCCATTGAGCTATCTGGCCGGCCCTCAAACCTATGCATCTTAAGTGATGATTTGTTTTTTGTTATGTCAACTAAGAACTAGATTGAGCATGAAAGAAAGCATGCCAGCTCGTAGAAGGCAGGGCATCAACTTCTGTGCAGCAACTGTGGCCATTGGCACTCATCTCTTCGGTTCTCTGGCAGTGTGAAGAGTGCCTGTGCTGGCAGCATAGTGTATGCATGGGGCTGCTGGAGGAGAGCATCCCGGAGCAGTATGTCTGCTACATCTGCCGAGACCCTCCAGGTAAGTACCTTCCTGTGCCCACTGCGGAAGCCAAGATTTCTGTGTATGACCAAGGACCACTGTAGGCATCACTTATACCATAAGGGGCACTTGCTGGCTGGCTCAAATCAGCTTTCATCTTAAGAGTTTTGAATATCTTTTGCTGTTGCTATTTCATTTTCATATTATGAAGACAAGCACATTAGCACAAAAAGAGATTGGCTTGTCCCTGGCCAGCTTTTGCCTTTTCCTGTGCACTGGTTTCTAACTAGGTATATTTGTAGTGATGTGAGAGAAGCAGCATTCTATGCTTGCATTCCTCTTAACGTCTTTTGAATGTGAAGTTTTTGGTAACCTTGCACTTCTGCTTCACTGTAGAGCAGATGAGGTCATTGTCTTTGATCCCTTTATTTTACTGCGGAAGCAGCTGAGGCGTAGAAAGCTGCATTCCTTGTACAAAGAAGTAGCAGAGACCTGGCCAACTGAGACGAAACCTGTTTTTTGACTTACAGTCAGTTGTGCTTTCCTCTGCTAAGAATGTCTTTAAGTATGTTTTTCTTATTGACTGTAATTTTAGCTTCAAAGGCACAAAATCACTAGCTACATTCAATTGAAAGGCAAGTATTCTGTGCCTACAAATAGAAAAAAAGTCACAGTAGGAAGTAGGAATTACTCAAACCTTTGTGAATGTAAACATTTTTTATTCACCAGCATGTATTGTAGACATTTGTTCATTATTACTCATTTAGAAACAAAGGTAGACATTTCATTCAGTAGCATTTATTGGGTGCCATTTATTTGCCAAACCTTCTAAGATGATTGTCACAAATCATGTCATTACTTCATAGTATAGTAGATGGCACAGCTCCATGAACATCTGACTGTAATAGGATCTAATTTCTATTAACATTAAGGTATTTTAGAGAGCAGATGACTGATACATCAAAAACAGTGCAGGTAAGGTTCCCTTCACTGTTGTTATCTATTACTGTCTATTACTGACTGCACTCTTAACAGAGCTTTTGAGTCTTGGTAGCGGGCAGGAAATGACAGGTGTGGAGAGTGTCATGCCTCCCCATGCAGGCCAAATCTCGCTTTGAGTCTGCTCTTGGTTCCAAAGCTTTCTGCTCCCTGAGTGGGATAGCAGTGAAAGGAAGATCAGAGTGAGTGAAGCCCTTTGTGATTTTCATGTCAACTTCATCTGTAGGTCAGAGGTGGAGTGCAAAATATCGTTATGATAAGGATTGGTTGAATAATGGAAGAATGTGTGGGCTATCATTTTTAAAAGAAAACTATTCTCATCTCAATGCCAAGAAAATAGTGTCCACACATCATCTGCTTGCTGATGTCTACGGCGTGACAGAAGTGCTACATGGTTTACAGCTGAAAATTGGAATCCTAAAGTAAGTGAAAGGGGGTGAAGGGATGCTCCACTGTGGTGTACACCAGAGGAAATCTGAAAAAGAGAAGAAATACCACTTGACTGTACAGTAGACTCTGAGTTATGAGCAGCCTAATAAATAAGCACCCCAGGTTATTAACTTAATGACCGAAGTCTTGAGTTATGATCCACATTCTGGCAGCTTGTGCTTCCAAATGGTCCCAGATACAGAGTTAACTCCCTTAAAGAGCTTTGGAAGGAATATGCCGGTATCCTTTCTTGAATGGGGTTAACTGTAAAGTCCTGGACCCCTGTGTCACTAGGGACACTGAGGTCTGCATGTGCACAGGAGACTCTGAAGGCTGTGTAAAGGAGCCAGAAACTTCAGTTAACCACTTGAATGGGAACCAGCACTGGGGAACAAATTGAGCTCCGAAGTCAAGGGTCCAGTGTAAATGCATAAGCAGAGAGTACAGGTGGCCTTGAAGGTATACAGTAGTGGGCAGAAGAAAAAGTAGATTTAAAATAAGGCTACTTTTTAAGAATAAGGAAAGAAGGCCAGATACGTTAGTGCATACCTGTAATCCCAATACTTGGGAAGCTGAGGCAGGAGGATTGCTGCAAGTTTGAGGCCAGCCTGGGCAACATAGTGAACTCAAGGCCAGGCTGAACTGCATAGTGAGACCCTGTCTCAACAAAATAAAAATTAATGAAGAAAGAAAGGTTGTTGGATGCCAGGCAGCTGCCAACCTATCCTTGAATATGAGAGTGGTTTGAACCAATTTTCAGCCTTGTCCTTTTATATGCTCACCATGTATACAAAGTTCAGTGTAGTTGCTGTGGTGAGCCCCGTATTTTATCTGCCTTTGCAAATACTGTGGAGGTGAAATAGGTTTCTGGGCAGACTGAATGTATTCTTTAATCACCTCAAGATTGGTGGGAGAATCCAGGAGATCCTAAAATTCACCTCTGCTGTGTGTCAGATGTTTTAATTCCCAGTAGTTTTCCCTTAAAGACAAGCTTCCAGCTCCCTACACACTATTGCACAATCTTCTTCAATGTCTTATGTTCATTCCTTCCTAAAGCCTACAAAGAATTACTTAAAAGAACAAATAAAAACCCCATATTTAGATAAAAACTGGCTGATTCTCTGGTTCCTTGCAAAATTTTCTTCATTTGAAGCTACTTGCCTTGGTCAGAAGCTTGTCCCTTTGCCTCCTTCCAACCTTTTTCCTTGGTCTCCAGCATACTTTCCCCTACGATTGCTGCACATCCTTTGACTCCTTGCTTTCTGTGCTCTCC
Organism: Myocastor coypus; assembly: GCA_004027025.1. Classification (NCBI taxonomy): domain Eukaryota; kingdom Metazoa; phylum Chordata; class Mammalia; order Rodentia; family Myocastoridae; genus Myocastor; species Myocastor coypus. Next base: position 29,956 of record PVJA010001260.1, on the reverse strand, counting down.
GGTAGCTTCTCAGCCAGCTATTCAATTTTACATACAGTTGCTGTGCTTTCTGACACCTTGTGGCTCTAGTCTTGAGTACTTTCATCCTCCAGGCTACTGGAAGCATGATGTTAGTGAAAGATAAAGAAGAGGTTGTCTCTTCCTATACCAGAGTGTGTTCTTCCTGTTGCCTGTGAGCGGTCTGAGTTCTGTAGCATGCTATCAGAATCCTTCCCTGCTGCATAAGTTGTTGCCTTGTCTTCTCAAGCTTTCTGCCTATACTAAGCAATAGTCCCTGCATGCATCATGCTCTATTACTTATCCAGTCTTTTTATTCGCACGGTGTGAGTAATCACTTGCTACTACTAGTCTCGCTAGCAGATGCCTTTTCAGTATTTCCTGCTCAGCTAGAACTGGCCACATTCTTCTTGGCAGTTCACAATTGAAAGAATTCAAATTTTGGATGAAATGTTAGAGCAAAATCACTTGAATACTTTTGCTTTTGTCTTGAGTCCTGACCTCCAACCCTATTTCTAAAATTTATTATGGTCTTCAACTTGTTACTAGATACTATTTTTCTGAACTGTTGTTTATCTAACTTACTTTTAAGAAATAAACACCACCCTGACCTCCATCTCTGGGCTTATTCTGGGAAGCGAAAAGACCAAGATCAAGTAATAGTTGGAGCAGAAAAAAAAATAAGTCAAGACACAGTTAATCTAGAAGAAAAAAGATATACACAGAACCATAAAGAACCTCTTCGTTTGCCCCTAAAGATGGAAGGAACTTACATAACAAGTGAACACAGCTATCAAAAGCCACCAAATTTTGGTCAGGAATGTAGATCTTTTGCAGACCCTGGGAGCTCAGATGATGATGATATGAGCAGTTTTGAGGAAGAGCAAGATTTCCCTATGAGAGAAAAAAAACGTTTCCAATACTCAAAAGAACATGGAATTCCAGACAAGGTACAGCTTTGTCTTTGCCTCTGTAATGTGACGAACAACGTAGGGAAACTGTCAGATAAAGGCTACTGACTTCCCAGGTATTGTTGATATTGTCAAGATTGCAAATATGTTGTTAAATCAAAGATGTTTTTGTTTCCTGTACAGGAAAACATTATCCACTTAAACTTTTAATTATCCCTTAACTCAGAATTGTTGTAACTGTCTCCCTGTTTACAGAGACAGTTTTTGTAACTGTTTCAAGGAAAGTTTCAGTTTTAAAAGCATCTAAATACATACCTCCCTGCACTAGCCAGCCACATTGTGTTCCAAAAGAAGATGTGTGCAAGAATATGGAAGTATGTATGGGCCTAATTTGCCTTCCTTTATTGTGTATTTAGATCAAACAGGGCACTTGGTCTTTTTCCTTTTTAAAGTTTTGCATGCTTGTAAATATGTATTAGTCCCACTATACAGTAAACTGAATTCTTACCACTGTGTGTACATGGAATATCTCTGAATTTACCTTTTCTATATTGGGATTATCTTTGAGATGTGAGATTATCTTCATTTTTTATTATCAGTTAGTAAGACCACTTTAAAATTAGTTTTTTTGTCGTTGGCTTCCTTATCAAGTGATCTCTATAAATAACTACTTAACTAACTTTGCTAAGATTATATTTCTTAAAATCTGTGGTAAGCTATCCTTGTCAAAATAATATCCTTCCTGTGAAATAAAACATCTCTAGCAAATGTAAGTTCAAATTTTATGTGCATATATTAAACATTTTGTACTCCTAAAGGTTTAAAAAGTTTTACGTTTTCCTCATCTCATGTCTGCAACAGTGAATTCCAGTCTATAGCTAACTAGGCTTTATACTTTGTCTTGGACAATTTTCTTGTTTTGTCCACCTTTGCTTTGCCCTGGCTCCCCTTAGGTTATCATTTGAAATTAATCAGCCCAAATTTTCTGGCCATTCTAATTGTGGAATAGAATTAGTGGCTTAATTTATGTAGTACATTCTATTGAAGCCCTCTCCCTAGCTAGACATGCTAGGCTTTGTAGAGAGACAGCGTGGTCACATATACTCTTAAACACTGGAGAAGTAATTTGGCAGGTGCCCACACTTCCTAGAAGACTTCCAAGAAGCAAATTAGGTTGCAGTGGTAATTGAGAGGATGAGGTTTTTCATTCAGGTTCCCCCTTTTGGCTGCATTTCATCAATTCTTTATGTTTTGTTTTTTCAATGGTCCTTTGGAAAAGAATCCAGCTTATGGGAATAAGACATTTGTTCATACTGAGAAAAGGAGCACTGAAGATCCAGGAGACACACATCTTCAGTGGCAGCTCAACCTCCTAACCCACATTGAAAACATGCAGAACGAAGTGGCCAGCAGGATGGATCTGATAGAAAAAGAAGTTGATGGTAACTAGACAGAGAACTGGTGCACAGCCTGCACTCCAGTGCTTGCCACGCCACACAGCCTCGTGCCGCCATTTACACTGTCTGTGTGGAGCACATGTCGGTCTTAGGGACTTAAACCAAAATGACTCGGTGTTATCCTCATCTATTTTGGTGTTTTTGTGTATTTTTTTTGTAAGATACATAGATATTTATTAAACACTACCCATTTGCCTGGCTCAATAGAATATTCATTAGTTTCATTGAATTCTTATGTTCTTTAGAAGTATATGTGGAGAAGCCCGGCGTGGTGGCTCACACCTGTAATCCTAGCACTCGGGAGGCTGAGGCAGGAGGATTGGTGTGAGTTCGAGACCAGCCTGAGCTACAAAAGTGAGCTCAAGGCCAGCCTGAACTGCATAGCAAGACCCTGTCTCAAAAAGACAAAAAAAAAAAAAAAGAAGTATATATGGAATTTAATGCCCAGTCCTGCAAAAAAAAAAAAAAAAGTATACATGGAGTTTAAACATGTTTGAAATATGATGAGAAAAATATTGAGTACTCAATTTAATTAACTTTTGTTAAGTGGCCTTAACAGACTCCCATGAGATTAAAGTAGGTAGATCAGAAGTTAGCATGCAGATTTTCAGGTAGTTTTGCTCTTACATTTTATTATTTTATTGTCACACAGGAACCTTAGAAAATAGGCAAGAAAGAATAAGTTGGATTATCAGAGTCCCTCTCCAGTCTTCACTCAGCCTGTGCCTTCTGACTCCTATTTTCTTTCTAACCTCACAGATTGTATTGTGCCCCCTCCATTGTTTTCTTTTTTTGTCAAACCTGATATTATGTGGGTGCTGTACTGAATTGTAGCTCCCACTGCCTTTTCTTAATGCTCAGAGAAGAAATAGACATCCATTTCAGAAGCATCTTCCATCAGTTTTTGCTCTATGTATTTTGAGTAGATTTTTGAAGAGAAAATACAGCTTAGCACAGTTCCATATTTTAGGATAAATTTTTAAGGGAAAACAAAAAATGAAGAATGTATTCTGCTCAGAACTTTTTTACGCTTTATATTTTTTAAAAGTAATAAAGTAATGGAGCTTAGAGAAACACTAAAAAATTGCCATCTCTTTTCCTTCTTTAAAAAGTGGAGAGCACAGGCTAGGGAGAGAGTCCGGCAATCTAAGCACCTGCCTGAAAAGCACGGGGACCTGGATTCAGTCCTCAGTACTGCATGTCTTCCCATGCTAGTCACCTAAGCTGGGAGTGGTGGTACACACCTGTACTTCCAGCACTGGGAAGGCTGGGACAGAAGGATCACTATGAGTTTGAGCTGCATAGTGAGACCCTGTACCAAACAAATAAATAAATGATTTTTTTAAAAGTAGAAACAGTTAAGTGTAAGTAGTGGAAAACTTCAGCAGGAATAGGAAACCATTGATACTCACCTGTCAAGCATGAAGACCTGGATTCCACCCCCAGCATCATTAAAAAAAGAAATAAAAATCATTTGAAATAGATAGAGGTTATGGGAGGAGGGACTCTTGTTGAGTGGAGAATAACAACCCTGAGTCTGTCAGATAGCTCACGTATATAGGCCTTTACAGATTAGGTGGTGAGCTCTCAGCTGCATCACCAACCTTCCGATTATACTATTTTCTCACTGATTTCCCACATGCCATTTAAATGTGTGTTGTCTTCTCTCTTTTAGTTCTGGAAAGCTGGCTCGATTTCACAGGGGAGTTGGAACCACCAGATCCTCTTGCACGACTGCCCCAACTTAAGCGGCATATAAAACAGCTCCTACTTGACATGGGCAAAGTACAACAAATAACCACTCTTTGCTCCGTATGACGATAGTGAACACTTAAGGAAAAGAATGTGGCTGCCTTCAGTGGAATTACTTTTATCTACATCGTTGCTGAGTAGATGGTTAAAAAGCTTAGTAGTGTTTATTAGTTGGTGCGTTGTCAGTAGAATGCCACCTTGGAAAGGAAAACGAAGAGCAATTTTATCAAGGAAGCTAATACTACAGTATGTGAGCATGCTGCGAATGATAATGTTTTCTATGCCAAGGATTGATGAAGTAGAATGTAATCTATACTAAAGGATTCAAATTGCCAGGATGTTTGAATAGTGGCTTCCCTGAAGTTCAAAACCTGTAGAAAGAAATGGTGTGTTCATGTAGTTTTCAGTAGAAAGAACCACATTTTTGAACCACCATTTGCCCAAAAACAAAATTTTAAAGGAAATTTAAATTCTGGAAAGCTCTACAATGTTGCTATAAGAACTGCCTTCTCAGCAGTTGGATCCAGCTGTGCAGAAGTTTAGGTTATTTAATCTTTTATAGGATCATGAGCTTTTTCTTGGGTGATGAATGTTCTTAATTGGGAAACTGATACTAGTCTCACTTTTGGGGAAAACAATTGTGGAATTCTTCATTTTGAATGTGTTTAGAAAATAAACACCAAATAATTGAAATTTACTGCAGGCATTAAACTTATTAAAAACAAATTGGCTTGCAGAAGGAAGGGTCCGATGTGCCAAATGTTGATGATAGCTGCTGGAAAGAAGATGCTAAATATTGTGAGATTTCTTCCACCCCACATCTGGCATAATGCATCAGTCCAAATGAAACCTGTATCTCACATGTACTATTTATATCAGTTACATGATTGAACGGCAGTATTCAGGCTTTGGTTTGCTACTTAGGCCTGGATATGCTTGGTGTTGCCTTCAGTAAACAAATTGCAAATAACCTCAGCTGGGATGAGGAGTGACAAAAATAGCAAAATAATTTGTGGCTGTGGATTTTTTTTAACTGCTAGTAATGAAATACTGGAAAAAGTCATTTCTGAAGATGAATTTTATTTTTAAAAAATAAACGTGTGCACTCAAAACTTTTAGCTTTGACCGCAAATGGACAGTTCTGAAACCAAAGGCAACTAAGTTGCTGTCTTAGCTGTTGCTGGAGTTTGAGCCTAGGTCCTACTGTCTGCCAGTCTTCATGTGAGTTGTATGTGCTCCTAGTGCTCCATCACAGGTATGCATACATGTGTGCTTGTTTAAGCTCTCAACATACATATGTACATAATTGACATATTTATATCACACATATCTAGTTTTATTACTATAGACTATATGAATTGGTGGTTAACATGAAATGTTACCTTTTAACAGACTGTTTTTAAAAATTAAAATGAATGTACAGGTTTTGAAATTTTTTAAAATGGGGGAGAAAAGACTGTTAAGAGGAGGCTTTTTGATGACATATAACACTTGAATATTTTATGCCTCATTCTGTGTATCAGTTCTAGCAGTCTGTATAAATGCATTTTAGAACTGATAGACAGTGAACTTGAATTTATCTTTGATAAGAATACATGCCACTGTACATTCAGATATTATTTAAATTTGCAAACACACTGTTCTATATGTAAGGTACTATATGTAAAACTCTTTATTAAAACTATTCCATATATCCTAAAATTTCAGTTTGCCTTTTTGCGGCCTTATATTTTCATGTAAAGATTAAAAGAATGTGCAAAACTGTCAGAAATTTGATTGCCTTTGAGATTCTCCAAGTTGATAAATGTGCCAAAGATCAATAGATATAAAGTATAGTTCTCTGTATTTACTTGTGATACATTAACTTTGTTAAAAGATCTTATTGAGAAAAGCTTTAGCAGAGGTCATATTGTGGGGTAGTTGCTTAAATTTGCATATTAAAGTAAAAATAGTGCCTATTTTCTATGTGTGGAGTAAATTTACTAATGTCTATTCTAAGGTTGATGATATGCCTTTCATTTTTATTTAAAAGTGATGACTCTAACATTATCCCTGTCATGGTTAAACTCTAGACACTGAATTTACCTCTTCTATTTTTTTGAAGTAGAGCAAATAATAGTAGCTTTAACCTATGAATGAATAGTGATGTTCCTAAATTCTTACCACATACACAGAAGATCTTTTACACCACAATATTTGTCTTCTTGAGTGCTAGTGGGCTTAGCTAAATTAATGAACATTTATAGTACAAATTGAGTATCTTACTCCCAAAATCTGAAATACTTCAAAGTGGGAAACTTCTTTGCATACTGAGAGATGCTGCACGTGGAAAATCCACACCTAAACCCGGGTGGGCAGATCACAATCAAAATGCAGCTTTACTAAAAATACTCTGTATACTGAGCTTCAGACTATATGTGCATGAAACATAAATGAGTTTCAAGTTCATATTTGGGTCTCAATCCTAGGAAGTATCATTGTCTAAATGCAAATACTCCAAACTCCCTCTAAAATCCAAGTGCCAAAACATTTCAGGTCCTAAGTATTTCCAGTAAAGAATATTAAACTTGTGTCTTAAAATTAGATTACTTTCGGGGCCAGGAAAATAGCTCTGTGGCACGAGTGCCTGACTGGCAAGTGCACAGTTATGAGTTTGAACCCTGGTCCCACCCCCCAAAAAAAAGATTAGATTACTTCCTTAGCCTGCAAATTGAAATTTCCATGCATAATTACATGAAGTTTGACTCTGCTTACATGCATATGAATTGGAAATCTAATCCTTTAATATCAGATTATTTGTATACATATGCTCATTTAATACGGAGTATACCATCACTTGGTTGAAGCCTTTTAGCAACTAGTGGACTGAGCCTTTCATTTTTTGAGAGAATAAGTTAATTTTGGAGAAGAAAGTTCATTGTAAGAAATATCTGATGAATTGTGTATCCTTTTAGTCTTCCTTTTTAAAAATCTCTGTATTTAGATATAGGAATAAATGAGTGAATGTTTCTTGAAAAGATGGTATTTTATTTGCTATTCAGACAAAATAGAATGAGCCTAGGTGGGAGGGAACCCTCTTAGTATATTACTGATAAATACAGCTTGTACTTTCTCCTACTCGCTTGTTGTTTTTATATTTGTACTTTTAAGAGAAATGTACATACTTTCTCCTTAAAGGAACCTGGTTACTCTTATAATTTCTGGTAAAACTACTTCTCCCAACACTCATTTTCACTGGCTTGCTTCCTCTCAAGTGTCCGTATTTCACATGTTCCACATGAAGCATACTATTTCCTCTCAAACTGAATCTCCTGCTGATGTCCCCACCTCTGGTAATAGTACTGCCTAAGAGTCCAGGCTTGAAATACTGACTTACATTTCATCCACATTTCTCCAGCAGTCACCAAATATGGTGACTTCTCCAAATGAATGGCATCCTTCTTTCTTCCTCAGTCTCACTGGGAACCCACCATTTTTTAAAAAAATAATTTTTAATTTTATTTATTTATTTTTTTCTTGTTTCAGAACCTTTGTTAGTTTATTCACTCATTTTTATGGCCGGCTCAGCCCGCCCCGAGAGCAGGGCTGGCACAGCATGTGGTGCCGGGGATCAAACCGAGGTCCCTGAAGCTGCCCAAGCTTTCCCAAGCAGGGGCTTTAGAACACTGAGCCATCCCCCCGGGCCCCGAACCCACCATTTTTCATAAACTAATTCTACGAAGGTATTGCAGCTGACCTTTGTCTTCATCCTAATTTCTCAAAATTGTCACTGCTAGCCTAGGTGATTAATGCCTGATAAGTATGTGCCGTGTGTGCATGATTATGTTCTTTGCATTATCTAATGATACAAAATGAGGATGCTAGCCGGGCGTGGTGGTGCAGGCCTGTAATCCTAGCACTAGGGAGCCTGAGGCAGGAGGATCGGGTGCGAGTTCAAGACCAGCCTGGGCTACAAAAGTGAGCTCAAGGCCAGCCTGAACTGCACAGCGAGACCCTGTCTCAAAAATAAAATGAGGATGCTGAGATTTGGAAACATCTGAGATATGAAAGATGTACATTCAGGTTGCAAATCTTATGCTACTCAAGGTGGGCCTTTTTTTAGCATGTGAACTTTGGCTGTTCTTACCATTTTAGTTTTCTTCTGTAAACCTCTTGTAAGAGTCCAAGTTGCGGATCATATCTGGTCTATGCAGTCTGTCTTTTGCAATTTACTTAGTTCTCAAATTCATGTAAATAAGAGTGTACCTTTAAGACTGCCTATTTCCAACTCTTAGCTTCATATTATTTCCCACTTCTGCAGATTTCACCCTGGGCTTGTGTGCATCTCTGTAAACCTAATCAGATTTAGTTTCTCTTCCTTTGAGAGACAACTATTGTTGAAGCCTTATGGTATCTGGCATGCTGGAGAGGAACTATTATCAGTGAAGGATAATTTCATACAGTAGAACAGACTTGAACTTTACAATCTGGTTCTTGAATTTTCCCTCTAGTATTTACTAATATTGGGATCTCTGTGCTTTGCTGTCCTTGTTATAAAAAAGAAATAATACCTACTTTGGAACCTTGTTTGAAGAGTTAATAAGCTGCCTAAATGCTGCTTTGTATTAAATAGATTGGAAATTTAGTGGACATACTGAGTGTCATCCTGCTTGCTAGCTGTGAAGTCAGGGATTGACAGTGGATATAGAATTAATGTTAAGATCACAATCTATAGGCTAAGCCAAACAAACTTTCTCCAGTGAAAGTAAAAGAGGCCAAAGAAAGGAAGTTAACCTCTCTGTTGTATGTGGAGGAGTTTCAGGAAATAGATGATGTGTTTTTAAATGGTAATTGTTTATGTGTGACTGTCATCTCTCTAAACACATTTGGGACAGTTGTTACCCACTTCTCCTGTTATCTTTGAGTACCCCTGAAATTAGAGCTAGAGACAAGACTTAAGTGTACTTAATTTCTTAGGGAGGAAATCTAAGAAAGCTGAGAAACGGGAAAGTATCCAGGAGGAAAGGAAAAATAAAATAAAATCATACCTAATTGAGGACACAATTACAGGCAGTGGGCCTCAATCTTTCATTTGAAGTTCACAAATAGTTGCAAAGGGTATGGCTTCCAATTTGCAAATATGTATATATTAAATGCAGGGAATTCTGTCATTTAAAACTGTACACAACAGAGTCAAAATGTCGTTTGGCTAACTCTGAACATCTAAAAATACATAAGCAGTCTTCTAATTTTAATAAATTTTATTAGCATATGTTTAAATATGTAATTGGTACATGGACTGCAACTTTATCCTATTTCTTGTTTTCCTCTCCTCCCATAACCCCATGTCCACAAGGTTTGCCTGTTTTCTATCATTTTTTTTTAGTTATTTTGCTTTTTAAATGTACAGTTTCTCATATAAACCTGTCTGATTCATTTTACTTAGCATTATGAACTCAAGATCCATACAAATGAATTCAGTCACTTAAATTCTATCATATTTCTACAAATAACACAAATTTATCCTTTATCACCAAAAATGTATATGCACTTCAGCAGTTCACTTTAATAATATATTAATAAATTATGTATATGGAAACTAATGGTCACCACTTTGAGCACCTTTTATAGTTGTAGAAACTAAAGTTATCTTGTATTAATCTCATGATGTCTCAAATTTAGTATCAGAATATTTGTTTTTCTTTTCCTGATGTATAAATTGAGGAGCTTTACCTATTTTATCTTCCTGCAGTTTTATTGTTTTAGTTTTTATATGTAGATATTTGATCCAGTTTGATCTGATTTGATTTGGTTATGGAGTATGAGATGTATACCTGCTGTATTCATTCTGCATGTAGTTTTTTCAGTATGTTTTGTTAAGAGGCTTGTTTTCCTCTAACATATAGTTTTGGGTTGAAAACCATTTGACTGAATGTGTTTGAGACTGTTAATGCAGTGTCTGTTCTTGTCCATTTGTCTGTGTCTGATTTGATGCCAGTACTGTGCTGTTTTCAGCACAATAGCTTTGTAGTATGACTTGAAACCTGGATTGTGAGGCCTCGGGCTTTGTTCTTATTGCCCATGATTGTTTTTCATACGTGGCTTCCCCTTTGGTTCCACATAAGTTTTGAGACTTTTTTTTCTAGTTCTGTGATTGCGTTAAGTATATCAGTTTTGTCGGTATGCATATTTTCATAGTATTGATTATACTTACCCAGAAATGAAGTATCTTTAAATTTTCTAATATGCTCTTTGATTGGTTTTGTTAAAAAGATCTTTCACTTCATTGATTAGGTTCATTCCTAAGTGTGTAGTTTTCTTGATTTTTCCACCCTCCCTCTCTCCCTCGCTCCCTCTCTCCCTCCCTGTCTGTCTGTGTCTGTCTCTATCTCTCTCTCCTTTTTTCTTTTCCCTTCCTTTCCCTTTCTCCTTCCCTTCTCTTTTTCTTTCTTTTTTCAGTACTGGGGATTTAACTGGGTACCATGCACTTGCCAGGCAGGCGCTTATGCTGCTGAGATGTCTCCCTTGCAGTGTGTGATTTTTTTCAGACAAAAGTGAGTGATACTGTGTTCTTAATTTCTTTCTTGGTTGGATTCACTAGTGATTTACAGGAATGCTATTGAGTTTTGTGTGCTGATTTTGTATCCTGCTGTCTTCCCTAATTTATTAGTTCTAGAGTCTTTTGGTTAAGTTACTTGGAGCTTTTATGTAAAGGTTCATGTTTGAATAACGATGGTTGACTTTTTCCTTCTCCATATACACTGTATGTCCACCCCTCCTTTTCCTCTTGCCTGATTGCTTTGGTTAAGGTTTCATGTACCGTATTGAACAAGAGAAGCAATGGGAAATATCCCTATCTTGTTCCTGATATTGGGCAATTGTAATTTTTAAAATTTTTTAAACTTTTTTTGCCTTTCCTCCTTTTATTTCCAGCTGATCAAAAGAATTTATTTTGCCTTCTTAAAATGAAATGTCTAGGGATGGGGCGATAGCTCAGTAGAATAAGCACCTGCCTAGCAAGCACAACAGCCTGAGTTCAATCTCTGGTTCTGCATCCCGCCCCCCAAAAAAAGTCTGACCATAATTTTGTTTGTTTGATTTTGACACTGGGGATTGAACCCAGGTCCTTTACACTGAGTTACATCCTCAGACCCTTTTAGTATTTTATCGTAAGACAGGATCTTGCTAAGCCACTAGGTTGCTTGGACTCGGCTTGAACTTGGCTCAGCCTCCCAACTGTGTTGGGGTCACAGTCATGCCCAGTTGATCATACTGCTATGTGTCAACTTCTGATTTTAATAATTGTTAAATTGAACATCAAGCATATGGGTAAAGTGGGAAATTAAGGGCCTCTTGCCGCAAGTAGACCCATAGATAAAGGAAAGAGGTAACAAAGAATGCATACAGATGCAGAGACCTAAGTCACCATAGCACTGCCACATTGATCATCACTGGGTTCTTTTTTTTTATTATTTTTTTTTTGATAGTCATAACAACCCTGCATAAAGCAATTCATCTCTCTTTGCTTGGCCCAATAAATTTGGTTGGTTATGTACTTGGCCTCTGATTGATTGCTTCATGCTTGTGTATTGCTATGACCTCAAAAGTAAATAAATAAATAGTTGCCAAACGATTGAGCATTGGACCATATGCATGTGACCTCAGGCCCAAATTCGAAGTGCATTACATTTCTAGTAAGTCACAGGCATCACATACTAGGTGCAAGTCATTTACTATACCTTTTTCCTTACGGCAGCTGTCTGAGGTATATCTTGCACTGTGTTTGTTTACCCATTTCTCTTTTCTCCTGGAGTTTCTCCCCTTTCATCTTTATCCCATTCTTTTTCTCTTCTAGCTGCTTTTGTCTTTTTTTGCTCCTCTAGCCTTTTCCTCTGCCTCTACTTTGGCCCTCTGCTTTTCTGTCCTCCACAGCCCTCCTCTCCTTGGCGGCCCTCCTCTCAACAGTTCTCTCTCCCTCCTGGATCCTCTCCCTCTCCTCAGTCTCCTTCCTTTCCCTTTGTAGAGCATCTGCTTTTTCTTCTTCAATTCTTGCCTTCTCTTCTGCTTTTTTTTTTTAGTTTGCTCTTATTTTTATTGTTGTATTTTATGCAAAAACACTTTATTATATCTTAATAAATATTTAAGAAGTTATATTGATAGTGCCACTCTAAATAGTAGTTGATTTTTATTTGTTAATTTTAATGAATATTGTTGTGTTTTTATATTAGTCCAACTAATTTGAAGAACACCCTAAAATTTATTGTATTTTTCACTTTATCTGGGTACAGTTCTTCTCAAAAATTATTGCTTTGTAACTTTTCTTTTTTATTATTACTTTTAATAGGAAATAACATTATGATAGTTCCAAAACCTGTTAGTAGTACATTCGCAATAATTGACACATTGCATATTGTTGTCCTCATAGTAGAGATAAATGAAGTATAGTGTGTCTAAGGAGAGTTACCTAGAGGAAAAATGTTCTCTCAGGCTTTCACAGAAAGCAGACTAGTCAAGCAATGGCTGTGACTTGTCCCGAAGGCTGACACTGACAATAGTTCTACAAAGCATTGTACATGTTCCAAAGTTAATCCTGAGGGGATTTGACCTTGGAAGATAAAAAGATGAATGTTTTGTTATACAGGTCTTGCTTTAACTTGCCCTTGATCACTCAGTGGAAAAGCTTAATTATGAAGCATAAAACGCTGAGCTAGATTAGTATGATGAGGTATAAGAGGCTTAAATCAATAGCCTCCAACATTGCCAGTTTCACCAGTAACTCAATGCAATTATGGAACATTGGATTATGTATACAACTACTTCCTCTCAGTTCAAAGATAATTTTTTTCTGTTTTTCTTTCCTTACCAATACTGATTAGAAAATTTATCATGTTTACACCCTGTGCTCTGTATATCTTTTGCTATCCTTTTTTTCTTGCTCTGCTTTAATTCTTTCTCTTCTCCTTCCAACCTGAGCCTCTCTACCTCAGCTCTTTCTCTTTCTTCCTCTTCCATCTTTTCATTGAGGGAACACTCACCTGAGCCTTGGTCCCTCTCTTCCTCTAGTATAGACTCTTCTGCACTAGCCTGCCCATTATTCAACACCATTACCATCACTTCCTCTCGAGCCTCAGCTGTTTTCTCTTCTACCGTTGTCTCTACCTGGTTTTCTTCAGTGTTCCCTTGCTGCGGTTTCTCTTCCCTTCCTCCTTTTCTTTTGCTGCTTTCCTTTTGTCTTCAGCATCCTGCCAAGTCATTTTTCTGGTAAGGCTTGGGGACGAACTGTTTCTTCTGTCTTTCTTGGTGACTCTTCTTCCTCCCCCTCCCCCCGTAGCCTCATTTTCTTTGAGGTTGTTCTGCATTCTTTGGCTTGGCAGTGACAGACTGAAATCTGTTACTGTTGGGTTGAACGCCTTCTGCCCCTTTGAGCACTTTTGAAGGCACTTTTGGCATCTCTTCTCTCCGAGCCAGACTCTCCAGTGATGCAGCTTGCTCATCACCTTCTGCTTGAGTGTTTGTGGTGGTTGGCTTGGCCTCCATCAGGGATGCTGTTCCAACTGCTCCATCACCTGGCCCAAGGATTCCTCCTCTTGCTTTTGCCGCAGCCTTTCCTGCTGCGCTCTGTGGCGCCACTCCCGGGCTGCCTCTTCCTTGTCATCATCGTTTCTCTGATAGGTGATTAGTTACTGGAGGTTTCAGTCCATATTCAGCTGGTTCCAAGGCAGAGTTGCACTGGGCAGATGGCATTAGTTCATGGCAGTGGCAAAGAGCAAGAGGAGTCAAGGGAAGAGCAGCAGCAATAATGGCAACAGAGCTTTAGTCTTTTTTAAGAGGGAAAAATGTTTAGCTTTTTCCAGTTTAATATATGTTGACAGTAGGTTTGTCATAAATAACTCTTAGCAAATTGAAATAAAGACTTTTTTTAAAGTCGTGAGTGGATCTTGTCAGAGGCCTTTTATGTATCTATTGAGGTGATCATGTGGTTTTTGTCCTTTGGTTTACGTGATGTACTATGTATATTGATTTATGTTGAACCATTCTGCATTACAAGAATAATCTTTTTTGATGATTGTTTTGTATGTTATTTGCCAGTATCTTGTGCAAGATTTTTGCATCTATCCTCATTAGAAAAATTGTATTAGTTGAGTCCTTGCCTGGTTTTTAAATAAGGTAATTCTGTCTTTCAGGAATGAATTTGGTACTACTATTTCAGTTCCATTAGAGGTTGAGTAGTATTGTCATTGGATCTTCCCTGAAGTTGTAGAAATCAGCAGTGCATCCTCCTGCTCCTGGGCTTTTCATAGCTGGTAGGGTTTTTTATTAATGTCTGGATTTCATCACTTATTATTATTGGACTGCTTAGCATTTTTGTATCGTTGTGGTTTAGTTTTAGTAATCCATATATGTCTAAGAATCTGTCCATTTCTTCTAGATTTTGTAGTTTATTGGACTGTATGTCAATAGTAGTCACTAGTGATTTGGCTTTTGGAGCCATTTGTTACAATTTCATCTTTTTTATTTTCAGTTGCATTGATAAGTCATCTTTTGGCAATTTAGGCTTAGGATTTTTCTATTTTGTTTATTTTTTTCAAAGAACTAGTTCTTCAGTTTATTACTTAATTTGATTTCATTAATTTTTGCTCCGGTATTTATAATTTTTTTCCTCATATTATCCTCATATCCAATTGGGTTAAGACTGTTCTTGTTTTTCTACAACTTTGAAATACGTCATTAGGTTATATGGACGAACTATGATTTTATAATATAAGCATTCCCTTTTATAATTGCCTTTATTGTATCCCATAGGTTCCATATCGTATTGGAATTATTGTTTAATTCTTGCAATTGCTAAATTCCTTCTGTGATTTGTTGATTTTTTGAGTGTGTGTTATTTGACAGTCAGGTGTTTGTAATCCTTCTGTGGATTCTTTTGCCATTTTTAATTTTAGTTCTCTAACCTGTTATATACATGAGATAATTTTAATTGTATTTATTTAAATAAACTTTTTTTGCTGAGTCTACAGTCTAATTTTGGAAAAAAGTTTTATATGTTGTTTAGCAGAATGTTTACTCTGTTTTATTATGACAGACTGCTCTGTAGGTATGTATTAAAGCCTTATTTTCAAAGATGTGGTTCAATTCTGTTACTGAGTTTTTGTATGGTTGATCTGTTGTAAAAGTGAGGCCGTGAGATCACCAACTGTAACCGTATCAGTGTTTATTTGCTCTTCTGTGTCCAGTAGTATTTGTTTTATGAAGTTAGATGAACCATTATTCCATGTGTGTATATACACAATTGTTATCACTTACTATTGTTCTCTTAACTATTATAACATATGTAGTGACCATCTTTACTACTCCTGACCATGAAGTCCACTTTCTCTGAAAATAAGATAGCTACACTTTCTTGCTTTGAAGGTCCACTTGCATGAAATAGAGTACCTTGGTTCATAAACTTAATTTGTTCAACAACTCCAGAAAAGATAGTCATATTTGTGTTCATGCAGGAAAAATGGACAATGGTGTCTTATTGTCTGATACAGAGTTCTCAAACATGAACTTTTGCCAAATGCTTCTGTTTTTAAACCAAATTGTTCACAAACAAAAGCATTTGTAAATAGAGGCATCAATGTATTGTTTTCATTCTTTGATTTTTAGTCCATACATTTCTTTTTGTATTATATGTGTCTCATGTGTGTAGGATACTGTTAGATTTTTTTTAATACGGTGTGTCTTTTGATTAGAGAATTGTGGCCATTTACATCGAGAGATTGCTGACAGGTACTGACTTATTCTTGTAATTGCGTTATTTTTCTAAGTCCTTTACTTTTCCTTTTGTTTAATTGATCACCCTGCTTGATGTATTCATTCCACCAATCTTTTTAGCATTATGACCTTCATTACTGTTATCTAGGATATCCTTTAAAAAAGTTTTGTAGTGCTTCTTTAGTGGTCATGAGTTCTTTCAGTTCTTCATGGACTGTCCTTATTTCTCCATCAATTTTGAGAGTTTTACAGTCTTGTCTGAAATTTTTCTTATATGATTTACAGCCCTTTTGCCAGGCTTTCCAGGACTTTAAGATCTGTGTTGAGAAGTCTACTGTCATCCTAAAGGGTTCAACTTTATACATGATTTGTTGCTTGTCTCTGATCTTTTTCTGGTCTTCTTGTTTTCTGGTCTTCTGGGGTCTTGCTTCTGGTGTGTCCTGGGAGAGTTGTTCTCTGATTGTGACTTCTTGGTGTTCTGTATATATCATTTACCTTTATGTTGAACTCTTTTCCAATACTTGGCAGGTGTTCTACTGTGATTTTTGTAAATTAAATTTTAAAATCTTTATGTGTTGTCCATTAAATTTTCTCTAACTCCATTTATTCTCAGGTTAGTCATCTTTGTCTTATGTAACTATTTGATCAGTTTTTCTTGTTATCTTGTTTTTAAAATATCTCTGTATTTGATTCCATCAGACTTATCTTATAGATCTTATATTCCCTTTTTACATTAGTTACTTCTGCTTATACATTCAGTAATTCTTTATATCTGAGCTTTCTGTTTGTCACATTTTTATGGACTCATTTCTTTGGTAAGAAGTTAATTTGTTATGCATGTTTTGATTACATGTGGTCAGCACTTCTAATTTTTTTATTTGGCTGCTTAATCTTATTCATCAGTTTGTATATTCCACTATCTGGTTGTTTCATCTTTGACAAGTGCGATTTTTCATTTCATATAATTCAGCCCTCAGGACGGGCTGAGCTGGCCAAAAAATAAAAAAAAATAGGGAGATTGGGAAAATAGCTCAGTGGAATAAATGCTTGGCTGGCAAGCACAAGGTCCTGAGTTTGATCTCTGGTACCACCAAAATAATAATAATAATAATAATAATAATAATAATAATAATAATAATAATAATACAACTCAGCCCTTGATATTTGGTTTACTCTCTCTGTTTGTGCTCCTTGGATCTACTTTGAGGGATTTGGGAGGGTTGGGAGGCTTTCAGTGTGACTGAGCATAGGTTTTTTTATCTTTGTCCCAAAATCAAACCACCTTAGTTAATTGGGCAGTGGGACAATGTAGTATAATTTTCCCATCACCAGGTTCTCTATCAGCATCCACCATAGTCTATTCACTCCAGCTCACTCTACTGCCAGGCAAATCCCAATGTTATCTCTTCATTTTCCTTCCTATGAATCCTTTTCCTAAGGCAGTACTTGAAGCCCTGGAACCAAAGTGCCACTTTGGTCCTTCTGTCTTCAGTCATCTATCAGGTACTGTTCCAAGAGCTTTACAGACTAACCCACAGAACTTGTTGTAGCACATGGCCCTCCTGCCCAGTGTCATCCCTGGAAAAGGGTACCAGGTATTCTACCCTAGGGCTCTCCTAGCAGGCCTGAGCAACTGGGATGTTCCCTCAAGCACAACACTCCCAGTGTGTGGAGAGGAATGGGCACCTATGCAAAGTTTTACCATACCCAGATATTTGCTCATGTAGCCCTTGTGCTTCAGCTTAAATATATATATATGTGCTTTATATCTTAACTTTATCACTGTTAATAAGAAAACACATTAGTAGATAATCACAATAATTAGGGGACTGGGGAGATAACTCAGTAGGATAAGCACTTGCCTGGCAAGGACAAGGGCCTGAGTTCAATCCCTAGTTCCAAAAAAAAAAAAAAAAAGTCACAATAATTAATACAATTCATATTGTTGTCTTCACAGATCAGAATACAAGATGTAGACATGATAAGCTTTCTAAACACTGTTGGTACAAATATTTCTTCTCATTGAACTGAGAAAATAGTTATATTTATAGTCTAATCTTCCATAATAGTAGTCAGTTATCAGCAGAACTGACAATGTTGGAAGCTGTTGACTTGAGCCTTTTACAGCCCACCATACTAATTTGGCTTTACTATTTATGCTCATTGTTAAACTTTTCTGCTGGTGGTTAAAGCCAAGTTAAAGTAAGACCTATATAACAAAACATGTAACTTTTGTATCTGACCAGACCAGTCAGATATCCTATTTACCTTGAAACCATGTACATCATTTTGTAGAACTTTTTTCAGTGTCAGCCATCTGGATGAGTCACGGCCATTGCTTGACCAGTTGCTCTCTCTGTGAAAGCCTGAGAGAATGTTTTTTTCTGTAGGTGACTCCTGAGGCACATTATACATTGTCAATCCCTTTCCTCTGTGGCCCCATAATCTCCTTGAACAGAAAATTTGAGACACTGTTGAGTTATAGGATGTTACAGTACAGGTTCTGTTATGTCCAGAGTCCTCACTGACCTTGAAGGGCTATGGCCAAAATATTGGCTATCCTTGTAGCCCTTTGGTCTCTAAACTTGTTAACCCTCCATAAGAGAAGCTTAGTGATACTATTACTAGATAACACAGGTGCTTGAGCTTAACATCACTGTCTTTCTGAATATCAAACACCTTAGACTTAACATGGAACTGATATTTTCCATTAACCATTGATATTCTAATAAATCCCTATAGAATGTGATGAAAAAAGTTATGCATTATTACACATTAATTTAGAGATCTAGGGGTGAGTGAGATGGCTCAGCGGCCTACAGGGCCTGCTTAGGCAAGCCTAGGCAACCACAGGGACCACAGTTTGATCCCCAGCACCACATGCTGCACCAGCCCCAGCCCCAGGGCAAGCTGTTCCAACCATTAAAAAAAAGTTACAAATCTAACCATACACGAAATTATAGCAAGTCAATCCTATGGCATTATTCCTTGTCCTTATTCTCTTTTATTACCCTTTTTTATTTTTCTTTTAAACAAATATTTACTTGAAAGTGAGTATAGCAATAATTGAAATAACATTAAAAGCAGCACACATCTAAAAGACCAGAGTGACAGGCATTCCAAGAATGGTTTTAATATTACACACTGCTATCCTCAGTGGTGTAGAGTGTGCCTCAGCTTTATCAGCACTTAAAATTCTGGTCCCTAATCCCAGTAGTACATTTTTTTTTTTCCCAAATTCTGGAATTCCAAGCAGCATCCTTGTACTGCTTTCTGACTTTCTTTCTCTGAAGCCATAGTTTGTCAAAATGTCATTCTTAGTGATCCTCTTCTCTATGAGGAGTTTAGATTGTGGACATATTCTGACTGCCTGACCATCACTGCAGATCTACCTTCCTCCCATAGGTGTTCTGGGTAAGATGGCATGTACCAAGAGCTTGGCATGTAAGAGTGCCAAAATCAAGGACCCGTCTTGCTTTCCCTTCCATATCCCAATGATTTTAGATTTTTGTCTGCTTAGTTTGTCTCTTTGTGTGTCAGGGTTTTTCTGTACACCCTGCCTCAAGGCCCTTGCCTCTCTCCTTGCATAGTCTAGAGACTTCATCTTGTGCTCCTGTAAACTTGTCTAGTCTTGATAATCTCTAAAGTAGTTTCTGATAATCGTGTGGGTTTTGAGATTATCTTTTGGGATTTCAATTTTTTTTTTTTTTAATGTATTTGGTACAAGGTCTCACTATGCAGCTCAGACTCACAGTGATCCTCTTGTTTTCATCATCCCCAGTACTGGATTACAGGTGTGCGCCAGCTCATTTCACCCTGGGCTTGGGACTAAAGCAGCATGAGGGACCCAGGGTCATTTAATTTCTAATTATATTGTCATTAATTTTTTTTATTTCCTTATTTTGGTAAGGTTGGCTAAGGGTTTATCAATCTTGTTTATCCTCTCAAAGCACTAACTCTTAGATTCATAGATCCATGTAAAAATATTAATCTCAATTTCATTAATTTCTGTTTTAATCTTTATAATTTTTTTTTCTACCAGTCTTGAGTTTGGTTTTTTCCAATGACTTTGACATATATTCTTATGTTGTTTATCTGTGAGCCTTCTCTTCTTTTAATGTGTAATTTCTACCAATGAAGAAGTACCAGAGTTAACAACATCATTGAATAGATGGACAGGTGTCTACAGAGTATTTTGTCCAATAGAACAGAGTACATATTTTTCAACCGCACATGCAACTTCTTCCAAAATGGATCATAACACATGCTTAAATAAATAAAATTTGAAATAATTTCCTGTAAACTATTGGATCATAATGGGATGAAACTAGAATACATCATCAGAAGAAACCACAAGAACTATACAAATTTGTAGAAATCAAATAACACTCGAGTAATTGTAGCTCACAAGAGAAATTTTTAAAAATTACTAGAATCAAATCACCATGGAATAATTCACACAAAACCTAGGAGACACAATGAAATTAGTTTTAAGAAGGAAGTTTATATGTTTTTATATTCTTGATTTTGCCTATCTTACTTTCCAATAGTGTTACATTTTATATTTATGATCTTTAACCTAGAACCCTCATTTTTCCTCACACCAACAAAATGATACGTTGCAATTTAAATGTTACAAAATAAAACAAACATCTATACCATAAGTAGAAAAATTTATAATAGAAAATCTCCTTTAGCATTAACTTACAGGACAAACACCCCAAATTAAGACTATAGAAGATTGGGCCAAAAATTATTATTTAATTTGACTTACATTAATAGAATACTTCATCTAGCAACACAGAAATAGAAAACTGAAGTGTGGAGTACTGGATAGATTTTAGGGCAGAGTATATACATCAATGACACAAATGTCTGCCTGGCAATCATAAGGTCCTGAGTATCAAAATGAAAGAATAGATAAGATTTAAAGTAGTCTGTAAAACAAGTCTAAGCATAAAATAATTAAAATCGTCCATAGTATAATCTTTGAGGGTAACAAAGACATATAAACAAGTACCCCAGAGTTTGAAAATTGAACATACTCCTAAAACAACTCATCAGTCCAAGAAAATAGTACAAGTAAAATTAGAAAATAAATTCAATAAAGATGAAAACACTTGTGGGATAATGACATAGATTATTAAAGGGAAAAGTTAAACGTGTGCTGAAGTTCTCACTGACAGAGAATTCCAAACCTAATGTGAGTTCTACCCAACATTTAAGGGATAAGTAATCTCAGTTGCCTATAATGTTGGCAGAAAGTTAAAAGCACATTTTATATCTTAAGATTTGAGAGCAGCAATGACCTCATAAAACCAAATTAAACATTACAAGGAAAAAAAAAACTTATAGATGAATACATTTTCTTCCTGATGATAATAAACACAAAATTCTTAAAATATTAGCAAACCTATTCCAGGAATATTGAATAAGAATAACTTAACAAGCTCCAGTCACATTTCCCAGGAATATGATGTTTTAATATTCAGAGTGTCTTAGTTACTCTTCTCTTGTTGCTGAGACAAACACCTGACTCTCAAAATGAGGGAAGAAAAGGTTTATTTAGCTCAGTTACTGGAGGGTTCAGTCCATATTCAGCTGGCTCCAAAGCAGACTGGCACATGGCAGAGGGCAACCTTCCATGGCAGCAGCTAAGAGCAAGAGCTCTAGAGCTGAGAGAGAGCTCGCACCTGCTCAAACCGCTAACTTCTCTTCCCACCTTGCACTGAAATGCAGATCAGCTGTCTCAGGGGAGGGGCAGCACCCATTTCCACAATAATCAATTATAAATTCCAGAAGCAGCCCCAACACAGCATGAGGCTTTGGGAGGACACCTATACACAAACCATAACATAGAGTCAATGTATTATACTACTTCAATAAAATATTTAAACTCAATAGAAAGTATTTCACAAATTTCAAAATCATGACTAAAATCCCTGAGAAAACAATGAATGAAAAGGAATTTGCATTATTTTATAGTAGCTATCCACCAAGAAACTGGCTAACATCATTAGAGTAAGCTAATTTGTTCCTTAGAGAACAAAGTAAGAGTATCACCATTGCCACCTCTTTGAAGATTGGGATATCCTTCTAGCATAATGTAGCATTTCAAAGTAAAGGAAGGAAAATAGAAAAGGCCATTGAGAAGGAAGAAAATCATTTTCAGGTGAGATGTTGCGTACGTTGGAAAAGTCTGACATGCTACCGGACCAATGCAAGGATAGGTGCAAATTAAATTTCAACACCATTTTCAGCGGAATAAAATATACAAACTCTTAAAGATACATTTTCAGATTTATAGAATATGCACAGAAAACTATGAAAATGATGTTGAGAATAAATAAATGTAACAAACTATTATTCATCGTTCAATTGTGGGTTTACCAAAATTGACCTATAGATATAATGCAATTCTAATTAAAATTCCAAAAGTTTTGCAAATACAGAGTTGAAAAAGAAATTAGTATTCTGATTGAAAATTTTATGTGAAATATCAGGGTCCTAAGAATGCAATGGATATTTTGAGAAAGAATACAATATGAGGTCACATAGCTTCTAGTTTAAAGTTTTATTATAAAAAGATAACAATCAAGACTCCAAAATTGGGATGGATCACAGTGGTACAGAAGAAATTTCCATAAATAGACCTAAAAATTACCACTAAAGAATAACGGTTCCTGTTCTGCATCTTTTTTTTTTTTTAGAATTATTTTATTATTTTTTTCTTGTTTCAGAACTTTTTGTTTGTTTGTTTGTTTGTTTATTTTTATGGCCGGCTCAGCCTGCCCTCAGCGCAGGGCTGGCGTAGCATGTGGTGCCGGGAATTGAACCTCTGTCCCTGCAGCTGCCCAAGCTTTACTAAGCAGGCGCTTTAGACCACTGAGCCATCTTGCTGGGCCCTGCATCCTTGATTTGATAGATGTTTTGAGGTTTTAATCATTTGAATGTGTAATTGTACCTTTTTAAAATGTGTATATGAAGATTCAGTTGTTCTTGCAACATTTTTTGAAATGCTTTTTTAAAAACTACTTACATACTTTTGTTGGATATCAAATACTTAATAAATGCTTCATATAAACCCCATAATTATATGAGTTTGGTTTTGTACTTTATTATTTTTTGTTTATATTTCTTTAATATTAAAATTTATTAAATATTTTGTAATTACAGTACATTTTATAATCATGCAGAATTACATATTTTCTACTTTTAAAAATATAAAATAAGACATTAGAAATGATACACAATTTCAAACAAAAGCAAAATGATAGGCACTTAAAAGTGTTTTGTGCATATTGATGACTACAATGTAGTTGCTTAGATTATAAGATGTAAGCATTTAAAATTGGTCAGTACGAACTGCAGCGTTCAAAACACTGATAGAATTAGTACTGTAATCATCTTAGCTATCTTGTATATATACACACATCACTTCTCCCCTTTTTTCATTGTTTTTCCTTTTCTCCTTTCATCTGAATTGTTCATTCTTTTTGTTCATTTTTTTGTCTTTTTATTATATCTGTTTTGCCTTTTACATTTTATTTACTCTTTCAGGTTCTTTTGCTAGGGTGACAATACGACATTTGCACATGTGGGTGTGATTTATTTCACTCATAGACTCTAGTTGCATCTACATTTAACCTACAAAAATCTCAAGTTATTCTTTCTTTATAGATGAGTAACCATCCATTGTATAAAAAGACCACTTCTTTTTTATCCACTCCTCAGTTGATGGACATTTGATTTAGCTGTAACAATTTGTGCTGCTATAAACATAGGTGAACATATATTGCTGTGTTATGATGTTCTCAATTTTTCTGAAAAAATAACCAGAAGAAGAATAGCTGGGTCACATGGGGCTTCTAGTCCTAGTTTTTTGTTGTTGTTTGTTTGTTTGTTTTAATTTTTTTTTTTCTTGTTTCAGAACCTTTGTTCATTCATTCATTTTTATGGCCGGCTCAGCCCGCCCTAAGGGCAGGGCTGGTGCAGCATGTGGTGCCGGGGATCGAACCGTGGTCCCTGAATCCACCCAAGCTTTCCCAAGCAGGCGCTTTAGACCACTGAGCCATCCCACCGGGCCCATAGTCCTAGTTTTTTGAAGAATCTCCATAATGATTTTCAGAGAGGTTATGCCAATCTAGACTCTAATCAGCAGTGGAGAAGGATTTCTTTCTCCCCACAGCCTCTCCAGCATTTGTGATTAGTTAAGCTCTTTATTTTTATTTTTAAATTTATTTTAATGAAAAGAAATAGTGAGACAGTTTCACAACAGGTTAGTAGGATAGTTACAAGAATTAAAGCATTGTAGTATTCAGAGAACAAGATATAGATGTGATATCTTGTATAAACACTACTAGTACAAATATTTCTTCTTACTGAACTAAGAGAAAGTAGATATACATAGTACAATAATCCATAATAGTAGTGGGTTATCAGCACAATAGGCAATGTTGGAAGCTGTTGACTTGAGCCTTTTATAGCTCAGCATATTAATATGGCTTTACTTTTTATACCTCATAGTTAGACTTTTCTGCTGGATGGTTAAGACCAAGATAAAGCAAGATGTATATAACAAGAAATGTGGCTTTTGTATCTTACAAGGTCAGTCAAATCCCCTCAGGATTTACCCTGAAACCCTGTAGAGCTCTTTGTAGATCTTTTGACAGTGTCAGCCATCTGGATGAGTTACAGCCATTGCTTGACCAATTTGCTCTCTATAAAAGCCTGAGAGAATGTTTTCTAGGCAACTCTCCTTAGGCACAGTGTCATATAGTTGATCTCTTTATGATAGCCATTCTTTCTACATTGAGATAGAATCTCAGTGCTATTCTAATTTGCATTTCTTGGATGAGCCGTTCCGTTGAACTTGTTAAAATGTATTGAATTGCAAGCAGGCACAAGGGCCAGGCGTCTGATTTGCAGGCCTGCTGTGCTGGCTCCACCCCCGAGGGCGTGGAGATGGCAACTGAGGATTGGCATGGTGGATCGTGCCTGTAATCCTCTTGGGAGGCTGCACGTAGGTGGATCACTACACGTCTGATCTAGTAGTGAGACCCTGAGTACCCTGTAGACCCTTCCTTGGAGAAGTTGCATCTTACATGTCATCTCAGATGTCCATTTTTGGAATAGTCTTTGAATTTTGGTGGTCTAATTTTTATTTATTCATTTATTTATTTATTTTAGTTCATTAAGTATTCTAGACCAAAGTCCTTTGTCTGAGTGACTTGTTTAAGACTTTCCCAAGCTGTGAGTTTTCTTTTTACTCTGTTGGTGATTTACTTTGATTTGAAAAAAACTTATCAATAAGATGAGATCCCAGTTGTTGATTCCTTCAGATACTTCCCTTGAAGTTTGATTTTTGTTCATGAACTCTGTGTACCCCTATCTTCAAGATATCCACCTGTTTTACCTTCCAGTAGATTTAGTATTTCTGTTTTAATGTTTAGATCTTTATTCCATTTTGACTTTAGGGGATGGTTATAGATGTGGATCCAGTTTTAGTTTTTGGCATGTGAAAAGCCAGTTTTTCTAGCACCATTTGTTAAAGAGGCCATCTTCCTTTGAGTGAACATGTTTGTCCTCTTAGTTAATGATACGAGGGCTGAGTGTGTTTGTAGTTATATGTGCATCTTCTAATCTGTTCCATTGAACCCCAGTTTTGTTTTGTTTTGTTTTTGCCTGCACCATGCTGCACCAAACTATTATGAAAGTTTTGAAGTATAATTTCAGGTCAGGGATTGTGAGCCTTCTGCCTTACCTTTGTTGGCAAGGATTGTCTTTGCTATTTGAGGTCTTTTCTAGCTCCAGATGAATTTTAGGAATGTGTTCTCTAAATCTGTGAAGTATACTGTGGTATTTAATCAGAATTCCATTAAATCTGAATAAAAGTTTTCTTTCAGAATATAGCCATTTTAGGCCTGGCAGGATGGCTCAGTGGTCTAAAGCGCCTGCTTAGGAAAGCTTAGGCAGCGGCAGGGACCGCGGTTCGATCCCTGGCACCACATGCTGCGCCAGCCCTGCCCTCAGGGCAGGCTGAGCCGGCCATAAAAATAAATAAATAAATAAACAAAAGTTCTGAAACAAGAAAATAAATAAATGATAATAATAATAATAATTTTAAAAAACAGAATATAGCCATTTTACTATGTTCTTCCAATCCACACGCAAGGGATGTCTTTCCATTTTGGAAATCTGTTTCATTCTCTTTTCTCGTAGTATTGCAATTCTCATTGTATATATCTTTTATTTCCTTTGTTAGATTAATTCTTAAGTATTTCATTTTTTGGATGCTATTGTGAAGGGTGTTATTTCTCTAATTTATCAGCAAGTTTATTGTTTGCATATAGGAATGCTATTGTTTTGGGGTGTTGACTTTGTATCTTGCTAACTTCTGAATTTGTTTACTCTAAGAGTCTCTGAGAGTTTTTTTTTTCTTTCAGAACTTTTGTTTGTTTGTTTATTTATTTTTATGGCTGGCTCCGCCTGCCCTCGGGGCAGGGCTGGCGCAGCATGTGGTGCCGGGAATTGAACCTCGGTCCCTGCAGCCACCCAAGCTTTCCTAAGCAGGCACTTTAGACCGCTGAGCCATCCTGCTGGGCCCCTCTCTTGGTGTTTTTTGGTCTTTCATGTAAACTATCATATCATATGCAAAAAATGACAGTTTAACTTCTTTGTTTCCAGTTCTTATTCCTTTTATTTCTCTTTCCTGTCTGATTGCTCTGCATAATGTTTCCAAACTTTATTGAATATTAGTACTGGTAGTGGAAATTCATACCTTGTACCTGATTTCAGAGTGATAAGTTACAGGTTTGGTCCATTTAGAATACTGTTGGTTGTTGGTTTGTCATAGATGTATTTTATCATATTGAGGTAGATACTCCAATTTTCTGTAGAGTTTTTATGAATGAGTGTTGAACTTTGTCAAAAGCTTTTCCCATGTCTATTGACAGGATCATGTCATTTTTGGTTTTTGCTGTGCTGATATGGTGTATAAAACTTATGGATTTGTATATGTTGACCCATCCCTGATGAATCCCACCTAATCATGGTGTATAATTTTACTCATGGTTTACTGTATTTAATTTGCTAGTATTTTATTGTGTATTTTTGCATCTGTACTCATTAAAGAAGTCTCTGATAGTTCTATTTTTGGTTGGGTCTTTCTGTGGTTTTTGGTATCAATGTGATACTTGCTTACAGAATATGCTAGGGAGAACTGGTTTGCTTTTAATTTCACTGAACATTTTGAGGGGTATTGCAATTAACTTTTCTCTAAATTTCTTGTAGAATTCATCTGTGAACCCATCAGGACCTGGGCTTTTCTTTGTTGGTAAGCTTTCTTTATTACATTTTCAATTTCATTAATTTATATTTAGTTATTCAGAATTTTTGTATCTTCATTCAATTCTGATAATTCATAGGTCTCCAGGAATCTGTCCAATTCTTCTGTTTTCTATACCATAGAAGTAAAGATGTTCCAAGTACAGATTGGTGATTTTGTTAATTTCTATCAGATCTGTAGTGATTTTACCCTTTCAGTCCTTATGGCATGAATTTGAGTTGTGTTCTTTCCTTTTTTGATAAGATTGGCTAGGGTTTATCAATTTTATTCCTTCAAGGAACCAAATCTTCAATTCATTAACTCTTTGTATTTTCATCTTCATTGCATTAATTTCTGCTCCGATCTTTATAATTTCCTTTCTTCTTTTTTATGTTTGGTATGGGGTCTCACTATGCAGGTTGGACTTATAGTGATCCTCCTGTTTGCAGCCTCCTCAGTGCTAGGATTACAGATGTGTACCACCATGCCCTGTCTCAGTGGCCAGCTTTTCATGCCTAGGGGTGTGGTGCCAGGAATCAAACCCTGGTCCTTGCACTTACTTAAGCAGCCCACTGCGCTGTCTCACCAGCCCTCTCCTTCCTTCTTTTGGCTTTGTTTGTTCTTTTTCTTCTAGAAGCTTGAGGTGCAGCATTAGGGTATTTGTTTTTATTCTCTTTTCCTAATATGAGAATTTGTAGCTATATATTACCCCCTTGAGAACTGCTTTCATTACCTCATACAAATTCTCTAAGTTGTGTTTGAATTTTCATTGGATTATACATACAGTTTAGTTGTTTTTCTTTAACTTCCTCTGTGAATAATTGTTTGTTCAAGAGGATGTTACTTAATTTCCATGTGTTTCTGTGGTTTTTGTAGTTCCTTTTGTCATTAACTTCCAGTTTCATTGAACTATGGTCGGAAAATATGCATGGGATAACTTCAGTCCCTTGCATTTACTTAAGCATGCTCTATGGACTAGTATATGGTATATTTTAGAGAATGTCCCATGTACAGCTGACTATTCAGAATATGTATTCAGATGTTGAGTACAACACTATAAATGTCTACCAAATCCATTTGTTCAAAAGCTCGGTTCAGTTCTGCCACCTCTTTGCTGTTTTCTGTCTAGTTGAGACTACGTAGTGTTAAAGTCCCCCATTAAGATTGTGTTATTTTATTTTTCATGTCCTTTAAAATTTGTCTTATATTGTTGGGTGTTCCCCTAATTGGTGCATAATACATATTTATTATCGTTATATTTTTTCTTGAACTTTTGCCCTAACAAGTATGCAGTGATTTTATCTCCTTTGGATCACTCTTGGTTTCAAGTTCACATTGTCAACAAACAGAATAGCTATCCCTGCTTTTTTCTCAGTTCCTGTGACATGGAGTATTGTTTTCCATCCTTTGACTTTCAGCCCACGTATTTTCTTCTGAGTTAAATATGTTTATTGTATACAACGTAATGTTGGATTGTGTTTCTTGATCCACTCTGACACTCTGCTTATTTTCATTGGTGAATTGAGACTATTTACATTGACAAATATAACTGCTATGTATTGGCTTATCTTTGTCAAGTTTTATTTTCTGCTATTGTTTCATGCTTGATGGTTCCTTTCACTCTCACACACACACACACACACACACACACATATATATATACCAGTTCAGCCTGTGAGGGGGGTGGGGCTGGTGCAGCACATGGTGCAGGAAATTGAACCTCGGTCCCTATGGTTGCCTAAGCTTGCCTTGCTGAGCCATTTTGCTGGCTCCCTTGTGGTCCTTTTCTGTTGTTCTTGAAGTTGTGATAATTTTTTTTCTTATTTCAGAACTTTTGTTTGTTTGTTTGTTTGTTTGTTTGTTTTTATGGCCGGATCAGCCTACCCTGAGGGCAGGGCTGGCACAGCATGTGGTGCCAGGGATCGAACCACGGTCCCTGTAGATGCTTAAGCTTTTCTAAGCAGGCGCTTTAGACCACTGAACCATCCTGCCAAGCCCCTAGTTGTGATAATTTTTATGTCTTTTTAGAATGTGTTTCAATACTCTTTATAGAGTTTATTTAGTTGTCATGAAATTCCTCAGTTGTTCTTTGTCATAGAACTATCTTATTTCTCCATTAATTTTGACAGATAGCATTTCAGGCTCCATCAATCTGGTTTGGATTTCTTTCAAGACTTGAAATCCTTTACTCCAAGCTTTTCTTTTTTTTTTTTTTTTTTTTTGTCTTTTTTGAGACAGGGTCTCGCTATGCAGTTCAAGCTGGCCTTGAGCTCACTTTCATAGCCCAGGCTGGTCTTGAACTCGCACCGATCCTCGTGCCTCAGCCTCCCGAGTGCTGGGATTACAGGCGTGCGCCACCACGCCCGGCTCCAAGCTTTTCTTGATTTGATGGTTTGTGTTGAAAAATCTGAAGCTGTTCCAATGGCTTTACATTATATAAGTGATCTGTTTCTTTTCTCTCACAACTTTTGATATTCTGTTGTTGTGATTTTGTTTCTGAATCTTGATTATTGTATATCTAGGTGTAGCTTTATTTTGCTTTTGGCTTATTGTAGTTCTGTGTGCCTCCATTATTTATGTGTCATATTCTTTTTCCATGCTAGAGAAATTTTCTGCTACTAATTCTGTGAATAGTCTTTGTATGTCATTTGTATTGACTCTTGTTGTTTTGTTCACAGCTATCAGCCTTATATTGTTTTTCTTTGCACCATCTTGAAGCTATTTGTTATTTCTTCTTTGTTACTTTATAAAGATCTTTCCTTTCAAGATCA
>PVJA010001259.1:51662-132231 GCA_004027025.1 Myocastor coypus | reverse complement strand
AAAAAAAAAAAAAAAAAAAAAAAAAAAAAAAAAAAAAAAAAAAAAAAAAAAAAAAAAAGAAAATATACAATCTGTGACTATTTTGTAAGGTTTTCTTTTAAAAAAAATTCTATTCATATATGTTTGCAATACACAGTGGATACATTCATCAATGGGATATTTGTACACATATCTATCATATCTCTGTTTCTTAAATATAATAACTCATTAAAAATAGCAAAAACTCTCATGGAAGGCTGTCTGGGGCCCCATCTTTCTTCTGTGTTCCCTCAGATGTTTCCAGTAAGACAAGGTACAAAGTAGATATTTAATAAGCCCTATTAGCCAGCTTGAGGGAGAAGAAATTTATTCTGTTTCACTAACTATACTAAAAAGCTTTGACATTACTTTCCCGGATGTTGGTTTTCACATGGCTGGGGGCAGCTTCCTCACTTTCGTGAGCACTTGCAAACAGCTGCAGGCCGATCCCTTCACCAACAGTTTCCACATCCACTCACTCCGGAGTTAATACTGGCAAACTGCCACAAGGTTCAGTGTTTTCAACCGTCCATTCACTGCACCTCCTAAATCAATATTGCCTTCTAGAATGGGACTGGAGATCTGCCTCACACACCAGCTCTCACTCCAGGACCACATTTCTCAGTACCCTGAATGAAAAGAATGTGTCTGCAGTTGGTTCAATTTGCCCAGCCCTTCTTTGCTTTGGCAATCTTTACCCAAGCCCTGGCACATGGTTGCTCTTGGTCTGTGTTGTTAACAATTAGGTTCAGAAGCCTAGGATATAACTGCAGACATGGAAAGAGCTGCCCAGGAAAGAACGAGAGATAACGGTCTGACTTGAAATAAAGACATAGAAAAATAGCTATGAATGTTTCAGTATATGGTGATTGATAAAAGATCTTGTATTGTATAAGAAAAGTTTTATGATGTTAATGTGTTCAGAAATGTAGTTATGTTTGGTAGCTAAAAATATACACAGTGTTGCAACCAATAGAAGGTGATATGAAAAAGCGTTCTTTTGAAACAATGGTGAGCATATGCTCAATTGCCTAACATCTGGGTCCCAACAAAAGCCATTCTGCAAACTAACCTGGAGAAAGACCTGTATGGGGATCGAAAAGCTGGCATAAGGTTCCTCATTTATGCCCAAATTTAAGGCAGATGGGAACTGCACAAAAGCAGTAAACAGGAAAATGACCAACTCAAAGCATTCTCTCATCTGTAAAAAGAGGGTGCAAGCATGGGGTCAGCATAGGCATAGCTTCATCCTTGATGTGACCTTCATCCAATAAGCCAAGCATAGGCAATAACATCATTAAAGAGACCTAGCCATGCTTTCATACACATTATCCCATGAGAAGCCTTGCTTTTTTACAGCGACCTAAGGAATTTGTCCAATGTGCCTTGACGTCTTACTGCACCAGATGCAGCTTCCTGCTCGTGTGATCCACTCAGCTCTGGAGGCAGAAATATGAACCTGACACAGAGCTCTAAAAACATTTAAAAAGCCTAAGGAACTGGTGGTAGCCAGGGGTTAGTGGAGAGGAAGTGGGGGCAACCTGGGCAAGAGGCTTTATCTTGGAGTCATGGCAATGTTCTGGAAATCGAAGGGGAAACAGCGTGCGACCTAAGTGTGAAATATACTAAATCCACTGGGCTGTGCATGTTAAAGTGGTGAATTTTGTATTATGTAACTTTAACAATCAATTATGTTTTGGAAAGTCAAGAGAGACAACCTCATAGAATCTGAAAAGTAGTCTGCAAATGACTAAGCCCAAAGCAGGCTTCCCAAGCTGCTGTTTCGGGGTATGTGCTAGAAGCCCGAGTCTCGATGGCTGGCAGGTACAGAGGAATGGGAACCCCAGAGGACAGAGAGAAATTTGCAAAAGCATACATGCTCTGAGGTGGAATTGTCTAGAAAAGGAGATAAAAAGGATGCAGCTGGGAGGCCCTGGGGCCTGGCGTTACCTTCCACATCACAGCCCAGGAGCTCCAGCCGCAGCCCCAGTCCACCGTGAGTGGCTCGCTCAGGGTAAATCCGGATGAATCGTGTGGAAATAGGCAGAAAGGTCCGTAGCTCAGGAGTATCATAGTTGTTGTTACCTTCAAAGGACTGTGAAGTGTAAATAACATCAATTATTAAGAAAAAGAACACATTCTCCCTTTCAGTCATAGTGTGTTCCCTCCAGGGGGTGTGAACAACGTTTTCTCCACCTTCTAAAGGTTCGGCAATGAGGGCGGTGACATCATCTGACAGGAGCTAGGTGAGCAGGAGGACAGGTGCACCAACTGCTTGCCTCACTGAGGAAGGACATGCAAGAAAAGTGACCATGCCAGTTCACGGTGACAGCTAGGTGGCTAGAGAGCCTCTTCCTCAGGGAAGGGCAAGGTCAGGTGGGCAAGGGGAGAACAGATGATTTCTGGGAAGTTGAATGGATCCTGAGAAGGAAAGGTGACAGTGGGTGAGGGAGTCCATCAGGCGTCAGCTTCCTGTCTCCTCTTCTGTGCGCTGACCTTAATCTTCCCTGGAGGAAGAGCTCCTGCGATACCATTCATGACAACTGAGTTCCTTTTGGAGGATCCCCCTTTAGGCAGATAAGGGAGGCTCAGAGGAAGCCCCTCCCCTCATTTCCTGTGCCCCAAGTCCCGTGAACTTGAGGTCCCAATGGGCATATGCGGAGGGCATTTCCTGCACTCCTTCACCTTGTTCAGGCCTCTTAATGGCCCAGAAAAATCAGCTTCCCTCCACCACTTCCTAAATGGCTGGCATTTCTTTCATACATGAGAGACAGGAAGAAACAAACTTTGAGTAAAAAGTGACAGATGTCATTTCTTAGCAACCTCACTGTACACGCTGAAGCTACACCAGAAGCTGAGAATTTAATGAGATGTTTTTAAATGATGCGCTGATATGCCTTGGAGAAGTGACACTTTTATCACTTTCTTGTGGTGGAGGAAGACAACTCAGGAAGCCAACTTGCCTTTTTGCAGAGCTTATAATAGTTGCCACATATTCAGCAAATACTTTAGTTGGGCTTTCTGAAATGAGAAGGTCCTAGTTTTGCTAGAACTTGGTCTTCTGAGAAGGAATTACATTTTTGACATAGGCCGTAGTAGGCAACAGTAGGCGACACAGACCATAGTATTTTATTTAATGCTGGGGAGACCACACCAGGCTTGCCTGTATAAGCAAACAATCTACCACTGAGCTACACTCTCAGCCTAGGGATAGTTCATTTTATTCAGTACAAATGCTGTCTATTCAAAACGAGGGTGATTCCAACCCTTTGAAATCACTGTTAGTTTAAGAAGTGTCGCCAACTTATAGATCACTTATAGATAAAAGACAGTCAGGGTCCTGGCTATGATTTGATGTTCTGTCCATTGCTGCATACTTCAGCCCTTGTATGGGGTGGCATCATTAACTCAAAGCCACTATGACATTTTTCAGGTGCCATGCCACCCATTGCCAGAGCCACCACTAGATTATTTTATTTCCCTTGCTACAGTGACAGTGAGATCAAAGTCACTGAATGGAATAATAGGAAAACAGTAATGGCCGTGTCTGTTTCCTTTTTTAAGAAATGGGTAGGTCTCCATACAGCCTCTTCTCCCAGCATTAGTCTTAATCTGGTTTCAAATGGAAGCAGGGAGATGGCTTAGGAAAATAAAATGGTCTCACAGTTGGGAATGCCTGTTGTACATCAAATGTGATATCGATGTAAGGGATTGTTTTTGGTGCTTAGAAAAAGCTCCCATGTAATCCTCAAGACAGCTTTATGAGGCCAATTCTGTATCACCTGCCTTTTACAACTGAGGATACTGAGGCACCAAGCAGTGGAGAAATTTGGCCGAGGTAATATTAAACACGGAATGTGGCAGAGCGACTCCAACCCAGACAGCTTTAGCTGGCACTCTGTACTACACTACTCAGATGCCTCTGCCCTTAGGCATCTTGCAGACTAAGACTGGTGTGCAGCTCTGTGTAGCTCAGTGGGCTGTGCCTGATTGTAGAGCCCTTGCCTAGCATAGATGACAGCCTGGGCTTGATCCCTAACACTGAAAATGTTTTCTGGGAGAGCTTCTTGCTGTGTCCCCAAAGTTGGTCTTGAATTCTTGCACTCAAATGTCCCTCCCTCCTCACTCACCACATAGTGGAGACCACTGACACAGGTCACACTGCCCAGGTTCTAGTCTCTTTGCTTTAGTAAGCCAGAGCACTGAGGTCCAAGAAATGTTTATGCCTGCGGAAACTCATTTAGCATCGTTAATTTGTGTTTAACTTGGTGCAAAAAGGCTTCGAGGACTGATGGGCCAGAAGGAGTGGTCCGGGGCCACACTGGTGTTAGGTGGGCCTGGTGCCTAAAGGCTGGACCCAGACACCATGAAGCTGCCAAAGTGCGATCATTCAGTGTGGTGCCTTAGCACAGTAGATGTGTGTAGGTGGAGACAAACAGATTGGGTAGGTTGTGACAAACCAAGGTTTTTTTCTGAGTTTTAGAAGTAAATTAATTGGCATTTTCCAACTCAGAAAGGCCACCTGCAATATGAAAATAGAGCTGCCTCTTGCAATTAGTCTTCTTCTGTTTTTTTTTTTTTTCAAAGAGTAAATTCACTATCAGGGTCTTGAACTCTTAATAGAGCTGCAGTAGCTGCCAGTAATTGAGAATCTGACATATATTATTGTTAGGCCCAATTAGGTTGTTGTCAGTATGGTGCTAATTATAATGAAAATACCATCACTTAACATGCAGGTTCTTGATAGTTCACATAGTTCCAGAGATAAGAGGAGAAAAGCACTGATATCTGTGGAATGCCAGGCTCCTTTCTTAATTTCATCTTGGGGAAAAAAAATCAACACAATGGAACTTCATTCTAAAAGCTGTTAGTGGTGAGCTGGGAGGAACCTTAGCAATCTTTGATAACAGGAACTTGCTTAGGAATTATCTTCGTGTTCTGTGACTAGTCACGTCTTAGACAGAGGGTAGGGGCTTGGCTTAACCCGATCTGTTGGTGGAAAGTGGAGCTAATTCAGAGGCTTGTACGTCTTGTTCACCAAGTGATGTTTGTGGGTGGGAAAGAGGAAAGGTACAGAGGGTTTTTAAGCCGTCCAAGCACTGCTTTACCTCATGAAATAGGCTCTTCATTTCCCATGTACATTAAAGGTACTTGGCATGCTAAGCAGGTAAGCATTTGTACAATTAAATACAAGTCTTAAGTATCTCTGTATAAAATATATGCTGCTCTCAATTTGAAGGTTTTACTAATATTCTTTTACATCTAGGAGATTCCAGTCCAATGGAAGGGCATGTTAGGAATCACAGATTAGCCTCTATATAAACAATTTGGCAGCTTTCATGGTTTTAAGCACCATAGGAATATGATAGCAATGGATATTTTAGTAATAAAATGTGACGCTGTGCAGCTCTCTGAAACATTTTGTTCAAGTTAGAACACAGGCACTGGCTTCTCATGGAATTCTGTACTCGATTTACTACACAAGAGCAACAGCTTTCGACTCAGTGGCAGTGTGTGGATCAGATAACAAAGACAGCAAGCATGTGACGCACCCCATCAGAGGCATATGGTGATTTGTTTTCTTTTCCTCTCAGCACCTTGGTGTTGAGGAATGCGCGTCACAACAGCACACCCTGCCACCAACAGCAGCCCTAGACGTTGCTGTCTGATGAAGCCGCAAGGTCCCTGATACTCACGACAGATTGGCTTATAGGCCATTACAGTTTCTGTTGACTATTTTACCTTTCCTTTCAACCAACATAAGAGGGAAGGACATGAAAGCAGAAGGCAAAATGAGCGTAAGAAAGAGCATAGCTGCATGTGCAAGGGCTGATGGAGACCTAAGGGGAACGTTTAAGTTACAGAGAATTTATTACAACAAAAGTCATGTTGGCAAGAAATCTAGGATAGGTGCGTTCAGTGCAAGGGGGATATTTCGAGGGGTACTAATCACCACATGTCTCTTACTGCAATAATTTAAACACTTTAAACATTTACCGCCTTTTTCATCAGCCCACTTGTCAACTATTTACAGCAATTTCTGTCACATCAAAACCTTACAAGGTGCCCGTATCCACCTCATTCAGCAGATCCAGCACTGTCCAACTTCTGGTTTTTCCCCATAGTCACAGAGGCTATAAAATGTACATGTTCCGAACTGATTTAAGTCACTGAGGCAGCCACAGCAGCACAACTGAAGACATCCAAGAAAGAGGACTTCCCAAAATGCTTTAAAAAAAGGCGTGAAGGATGGGATAAGTGTTCGAACTGAGGGGGAGTATCTTCATGAGGATTCACAGCAGTGCGTCTTTCACTGTCATGATTTTTTTTTTTTATATGTTCTGAACCCATCATGTAGGTACATGTACTCTGAAGAAGTTTCAGACCCTGTGAGTTAGCAGGAAAAAATGAGGGAGAAACTCCCACACTTTGACAGAATGGATTCTCCAGTGACAGGCTGACCCGGGGGCTGTCAGAGATGTGGTCTCCTCAGAGCTCCCACATTTGAAGTAGCTGGCTGCACTAGTCACATTACATTTCTTGCCTGCAAAGCTTTGGTCCTGAGTGGCTAATGACTACACTGAACCATATTCTCTCTCTCTGTGGTGGGAGGGAAGGTAATATTTTTACCAATGAGTTAAAACTTTCTTTTTCTACAGGAGCAGGTCTTGCACAAGGCATGGATGGATAGGCTAAGGCCAGTTGTGTCGGTGTGAAAAGTATCATCAACCAAGCCCAATTCCTACGCTGCACACAGAACCTAAAATGCTGACTGTATGTGGGCTGATTCTTATTTTAACTCTAAACCAGCTTCTAGGCCACTCAGCAGACTTCTGGAAGTCCTTTCCAAGTTAGTTGTGTGCTCATGAAATGTAAATGCACACAACCATCAGCCTAAGTAAGAATTAATTAATTACTAAACCACATATGTTCAGTTAAAAAATTATTCCACATGTTTTATTTTTATATTGAGATTCTCTTCTCTTCTTGCTGCACTGTCAACAGCCAGAAGC
Source organism: Myocastor coypus (assembly GCA_004027025.1). Classification (NCBI taxonomy): domain Eukaryota; kingdom Metazoa; phylum Chordata; class Mammalia; order Rodentia; family Myocastoridae; genus Myocastor; species Myocastor coypus. The sequence goes on along the minus strand of PVJA010001259.1, from coordinate 125,200 downwards.
ATTTAAAGATGTTCCAGATGCATAAGGAATATACTTCAATAACAGTCACAATAGCAAAAAGATGAAGCATGCAAGTATGAATCAATGGATGAACACACAACCAAATATGCATAGCTCATACAGTGGAATATTATTTACCTTTAAAAATGAATGCAATTCTGACAAATGCTATAAGTCATGGATGAAACTGGAAGACATTATATTGAGTGCAACAAGCCACGCAGAAAAGAGCACATACTGTGTGATTCACTTATGTGAGGGTTCTACAACCATCTGACTCATAGAGAAAGAAAGTGGGATGGTGGCTGCCAGGGGCTGGGGAGGAGGATGAGGAGCTGTCATTTAGTGGGAATGGAGGTTCTCTTTTGCAAGTTCTGGACACTGACTGTACAACACTGAGAGTATATTTGACACTACTGGACTGGAAACTTGAAAAGGTTAAAATGGGAACATTTATATTATGTATATTTTATCACAATTAAAAATGAAAAAGGATACCCAAAGGCGTTGGGCATGGAGCTCAGAGTGGTAAGGTATTTGTCTAGCATGCCCAAGTCTCTGAGTTCAATCCCTAGGACCTCAAGAAAGAAGGAAGCTAGGAAGGAAGGAAAGGGAAGGAAGGAAGGAAGAAAGGAAGAAACAAAGAAGGAAGGAAGCAAGTAAACAAGCAAGCAAGTAACAAGCAAGAAATACGTGAGCCAGGAGTAGAACAAAGAGTAGGAAAAGGAACCCTCCCAGCAGCACAGAGCTTGCAGAAGGCTTTGCAGATTGGATGCTGTCAGGCTCCTGTGTCTGCTGTCACCTAGTCTCCTGTCCCTGTCCAGCCATCTGTCCTCCCACCTGCAGCATCATGTTTTTCTCTTCCCTACAACCACGGAGGCTTATTGGCAAAGGAAGAGCCAGGTCTTTCTCACAGAGTTCTGGGGGTCCTGGATTTAAGCCTGGGGCACAGGGCTGCCGTCCACTCCTGTCCCTGGGCCTCACCTTGGCCTTGCGCCTGCTGTCGTCCATGATCATCTTCCAGTCGGAGCCATTGTTGCTGTACCCGACCTTGAACCTCCTCATGTACACCTTGTTCTCTCGGTGTTTCCCGCCCTGGATGATGACACCCCTCACGATCGTCTCCTCCCCCAGGTCCACCTGCAGCCACTCATTGCTGTAGGAGTGAGGTGCAGGGGGAAGCACCCAGCCCAAGCGGCTGCTCATCAGGCGGACGTTCTCCGGCATCCAGTTTCTGTCCTCTTGGTTGGAAGCCGTGATCTGGGAGTCAGAAATAAGTCCAGACACTATGCCGAGCATTCCAGAGCAAGGATAATCTAGAGGGGGCAAAAAACACATGCAGCAGAGTTACTTTCTGGGAGACACCAGGCTTAGAAAGAAAACACAGTCTATTGAAAAAAGAGTGTCTGGTCTCCACACATACAATACGTTCAATCTCTAAGTCATTTTACATTCAACCAATTTCCTCTCCTTTAAACCCTTCTCCTACTATTTCAGAATTTCATGCCATATATGCACATCCCCAGGAAGAACGTATTCAAGAAGCACATATATTTCCTCCTCTTCTCACTTTGGTAAGTTTAATGTCACAATGTCGAGGGTCCCATCTCTTTGCTACCCAGAAGTTATCCCATGTTAAGGATGGGCACTGACCAGAGAAGTTCACAGCTTAGGAGGGGCTGGAGATATGGAAAGAGCTAAGCTCAGCAGCCAGCTGAACACTGACACAAAAGTAGAAGTACCGTGCAGGAGAGGACCAAGAAGGAACATGGCTCAGCTTGAGAATGGAGAGGAGCAGTGCCCAGGGAGTGGCATTTGGGCTCAGCATGGCAGGACAGCGTCCATCTTCCCTTCTGCGCACCTCCCCACCTCATCGCTCATTGCATCAGCTCTTTCCACATGGATTCACCACTGTCATCTCTGGGGGGTCACATGAACACTCCACCAGCCTTCCTCGCTACATGTTGAAGCCCTTCACCGGACCTGTATTTCAAATGGTGGCATCACCAACCACTTCCTGCCTTGTCATCTTGTCACTTTTTGCTTTCCATTTTCCATTTGTTTTGTTTTTAAATCACATCATAGCCAGGATGCTAAAGGATTTTTTGGTCGGCTTCCTACCCTTCAGTTCTGCACTGACATGACACTAACTGCCATATAACATCTTAGAAAATGTTGATTTTGCCATGCTATTTCCATGTGCCCAGAAATCTCCACTATTAATGGACACAAGCCAGATACTAAAAGGACAGATACTTTGTGAGGCCACTGATAAGAGGTTCTGAGGGTGGACCTCAAAACAGAGAGTAGAGTGAGTAGTCAGTGCAGGGATGGGGAGAGGAGAATGGAAAGCGGCACTCAAAGGGGACAGAGCTTCATGTTAGGATGAGCAAAAGGCCCTGGAACTGGGTGGTGGAGACAGTGTGATTGTACTTGATACGGCTGACCTATGTACCTCAAAATGGTTGGAGTGGTAAACTATACATTCTATATATTTTACAACTATGAAAAAGGGCACAAGCCGGGCGTGGTGGTGCATGCCTGTAATCCCAGCACTGGGGAGGCTGAGGCAGGAGGATCGGTGAAAGTTCGAGACCAGCCTGGGCTACAAAACTGAGCTCAAGGCCAGCCTGAACTGTGCAGTGAGACTCTGTCTCAAACACACACACACACACACACACACACACACACACACACAAAACAAAAAAACCAAAAAAGACACATCTTTTAGAAGTCTACTATGTCTCTGCATTATTTTGGGGATGAAATAAAAATTATTGCCATGTTTATCTAGTTTGAATTACTAGCAATGTATTGCAGTTAACTGGCTCTTTCCTCATACAGTATAATGTATGTACAGTGGATACAATATAATACCTACATTGCCTTGTTCTAAATGGTCCTGCCATCCTCTCTCTCCTTTTGTTCCAAACTTTACATCTAATCTCAAAACTTACCATGAAGTCTGTTCAAACTACTCCATTCCTTTCCCAGAGCTATAATGGTAGTTACAGTAAGCACAGGCTCAGCATTTAACTATTGTGTAGAAGCTTTAAGACTTGGTCTTGTGTCCACGGCTAGATTTTACGATTCTTAAGAGCAATGAAAAATGCCATCAAATTTTTCACATGTGCCGTTGTCTGGATGTCCCCCCAAATCTCAAGCAGTCAAATATAGGACTTTTTCAGAGATGGCTGACTTGACAGTGCGTGACACTGGGACTGACTCACAGGCACTAGGATGAAGGGTGTGAGTGCTGGCTACCCTGTGTAGCCTGAATAAGATAAAAGAGGCAGAGGGAACCGTGGCTGTCCCTTGCTCGCTTGCTTTTGCTATCTTTCTTTTGCAAAACTGAGCTGGCTCTACTCTGCCATGCCCCTCTGCCAGGTCACCCTACCTTGGGTCTGCACATTATGGGCTAAAACCTTCACAAAGTATGAGCTAAATAAGCCTCCACCCCCATAACTGTGGGCGTTGGATATTTTGCTGCAGCAATAAACAAAGTAACTGAGACAACATGTGGTCCAGCTGCCCAGTTAATGTCTCAGCGCAAGAAGTCATTGGGGCTTAACAGAAAAAAAACTTTTTACCATTTCAATTCTTTTTAAAAGCATGCATCTCAATAAAAGACAAACCCAGAAAAGATTCCCAGTTCTCTTTTAAATAACGATTTTGTCTAACCCAATACAAATTTAGCCTAAAGATAGAACCATCCTATAGGTATGCTTCTAATGCAACTAAGCTACACTTACGCTGTCAGATGACTCAGATCCTTTCTGCATGAATTGTGCAGGGCAGATCAAGGCACTTCTACTCTGGCTCACACATGTTTTTCTAAGAATTAGACATGGAAGGCCCTCTGCCCCACCTTACAAGACCTCTCATTCCCCCTTGTTGCTCGAGCCAGCTCAGGGGAAGCTTTCTCTCCTTTCTTTCCACTAAGAGTTCCCCATCATTTTGTCCTCCCAGTATCTGATTGGCATAAAACCATTGACTCATTCTCAAACACTGTCTCATGGATTCAACTTTTCCTCCCTGTGTACGTTGCTTTTTCACTAACTCTTCACAACAGCCGATCTGCTTTTTTCCTGTGTTGTGGATCACATTCGGATCTGTAGATGGTTGCTCTTTACTTCCTCATGTGTTTAATTCCTTAGAGAGTGGGAACCGAGGAATATTCTATTATTTACTCTGCCTCTTTGTTCCCTGTTTTATGCATGGTCATGCTCAAAAAACATTTGCTGAGTGAACCAACTTATCCATACCCAATAAAAGGGAGCCGTCGTTTGCTCGAAGACTTTTCCTCTCGTTCAGTCATACTGTGTGTTGTTGTCTGGGATTTGAAACCAAGAATATACTCAGTGTAGATTAAAAAAGATTTACAAAAACTGTTTTACTGAGGGACTGTGAAACTATGGTGTTAAAAATAGAAGTCACATGTTTTGGGCCATCATGGTCACACCTGCCTGATTCAAAACTGGCTTTCATAAAGGCAATGTTCAGCTGGTAATGGGGACCAGATGTCACCATTTGGAGGAAAACAGAATTAACCTGGATATCATAAGGAAAGCAGAGCAGGCCAAGATTCATGCCTGCTCTTTGCAGTGCTGGCTTGAGCACAGTTTGTATCTCCACCAACGCAGTGATACCCATTGCCATGCAGCCAACAAGCCCATCATGCAAAGCTGCACCAAGACAGTGTCATTCTATGTGACTACCTCATGCATCTACTCCCTTCCCCCTAGAAAAGCCCACAGTGAGCAGGTACCTCAGTTTCCCTCTTTCAACAGTGATTAGGGAAAAACTGGATTAGCAGTTCAAATTTTAACTGACATATTAGTTTCTAATTCTCTTCTATCATAGGCTGGTTTAGTGCTTGGATATATGATCCTTTTGGAAATAGCACTGTCAGATATAGAAAAACCAACCAACCAACCAACTAACCAACCAACAATAAAATGAAACAAGAAACAGGATAATCATTTAAATTAGAATTTCAGAAAAATGATCAAAGCTTTTTAAATATAACTTATGCAACCCAGGGGACATACCTTGCTAAACAACTATTGTTTGTCCTTCATTCAACTGGACATTCTATATACTCAGCGACCCTATAGGGAAAGCTTAAAAACAATCGTGGATGGAAGGAAGAAGTAACTTCTGTTACTGGTGATGGAGGAGACTCTTTTCAGTGACATTATTTCATGGTAAGATCTCTACTCGGCTTTAATAGGAAGCCCGAGATATATTTGGTGGGTCAAATATCCAGTTAACGACTTTCAAAGAATTTTTAATAACTGTCTGCCACAACACTTCCTAAATGAGCATAATTTAACGTCTGCTCAATGACTCAGCAGAACCTCCCTGGCTCGCTGTGCCTGAGGGGTCACTGTGAGTTCGTTCCACTGACTTAGGAACACATGAAGCTGTGCTGGAGAGCAGCTAACGGATGTCTGGTTAGCTAACACTCGAGAGCAAGTACAAGGTGTGTTTTCATCTATAAAGCCAAAATTCTCCCACAGTTTTTTTCATCCAAGGAGGAATTCCACTTCATTGAAAAAATGAAAACATTCCTTCATCAAACACCCATAAAGCAGAATTGTTTGCTCCAATCTCATTTGCTTTGTATCTCTCTGTGGTGATACAGTATTGTGTATGCTGAATTGCTCTAAGATTACTATATTTCTGAAAAAGTAATATCTGAAAGCAAAAATTGGGTTAAAACTTGGAGCTCTGGATGCTTTGAAAGCTAAGTGTCATGTTCAAACAGTAATTTTTTTTTTTTGTCTTTTTGAGACTGGGTTCCACTATGCATTTCAGGCTGGCCTTGAACTCACATTGATCTTCCAGCCTGATGTTGCTGAGTGCTGGGATTACAGGCTTGTGCCACCTCTCTTGGTGTAATATGTTGGATTTTTAAAAAATCCTGATTGTTAGGGTTTCCTACTCAACTGGAGAGGCTGGAAGTTTGCGGCCACTAATTTGTCAGAAGGGATAGACAGAGGTGCAATTCATTCATGAAGTAGCCACTGCCCACTTGCTATGCTCCAGGTAGTGGGACACACAGAGAAGAGGCACACAAGCTCTTCTCTTACATGCTTTCTTTCCCAGCAGGGGTCCAGCAGCCCTGCTCTCTCATTAATCTGCATCCTCAGGATAATGTGGACTCAAAAAGGAGAAAACTCTAATAGCCAAGAAGAAAATACCAATATTGTCCTGTTACAGCTCTGCCTGCTGTGGCTCATCCTGGACCCCATTTACTGGGCCCCATGTTGCAATGTATATACTTCAGTAACCAGGTACTCTAAGCCCAGAATGCTACAAATACTTTTTCCTTTTACTCATCATTGCAGCTACATGAAGGTGAATCTTAGAGATGATAAGATGGAGATCAGAGAGGGACTGTTCCCTGCCCATGGCCCTGGGCACCAGGTACCGCCTGGGCATCATCATCACTAGATCATGGGGCCTTTAAAAATCTGTCCAAATCAATTACTTGGAAATTATAGTTATCTTACTAGAGGAAAATATACTTAAATTTATATCAGGTGGCTAATAGTATCAAAAATAACAGAAAAACCAAATGCTGGTAAGGATACAGAAAAACAGGAACTCCTACATGTTGCTGGTGGCAATGAAAATTAGTAGAGCCATTTAGACAACAGTGTAAAGGTTCCTTGAAAGAGCAAAATAGAGCTAGCATGGGATCTAGCTATGCCATTTCTGATTATATTTCTGAAGGAAATGAAGTCAGCATATGAAAGAGATACCTGCGTGCTCACAATGATGGTGGAGCCACTCACAATTGCTAAGATACTGGGTCAGTCTAGGTGCCTGTCCATAGATGAACAGAGTAAGCCACGCATTAAACGTTCACAGTGGAGTTTTATTTAGCTATAAAGAAGAAAGACATAATGGCATTTTCAGGAAAACCAATAGATTCAAAGTTTATTGTGGGAACTAACAATAAGTAGATACAGAGAAATAAGTATTTCACATTTTCTCTTATTTGAGGCAATTTTGAGTGAAGGGAACTGGAAAGAGAAGGTAGATTTTCGGGAAAGAAGGAGACCAATGGGAGAGTATGAGAATGCGGAGGGGAGGGTAGCTGGGAGGATGGACTGTACCACAGCAGGGTGCATGCACGTGTGTCTTGTTACAGTGAAAATCCTTGACTAGTGTGATTGGTAAGACCAATTTATTGAAATGAAAAGTATGCTTAAAAAAAAAAAAGTATGCTATAAATAAGACTAAGGGACTAGAAGCATGAGTCAAAATGTAGAACCTTACTTAAAAAATTGGCTCCTTAAATTAATAAATTAATTAATCATAAAATACTATCTTTTTTTTTTTTTTTTTTTTGTGAACCAGGGATTGAACTCAAGCCCCTGCAATAGCCAGGCAAGCACTTATTCTACTGAGCTATCTTCCCAGTCCCTAAAATAGACTATTTTTAAAATAGTACAATGTCCTCTTTTAAGCATCTGTGTTTTAATAACTGTCATTTAACTATTATTATAAATTTCAATAAATCACTTGCTTTCTTTGTTCACATTTCTAGAATCACATCTTGGGAAATATTTGTCAAAATTAAAAGGGACAAATTTGGTTCAAATAAGTATTTTGTCTAACTAAAAGGATAGAACATAAATCTTTAAGAGGCTAGAAATTCAGAGTTCAGAGTTCAGACTAACATGTTCAGAAACTTTCTAAAGCTTATTTCATTTTTTAAAATACAGTGATATGAAATAAGGTTGGAGAAATGGACCCAAAAGTTCCACCCAAACCTCAAGTGACCTTGTTCCTACAAATTTATTGGTAGTCTCTGACATTTGTTGTACTCTGAAACGACCTAGAACTTTCTGTCATTTAATTGCTGCTCAAAAATAAAGCCAAGGTTATATCTAACCTTTCAACATTTTTTCTTCTTCCAACCCCCTTTCCACCCAATTCCTGCTTGCAAGCCCTTGAACTTTGGGAGTCTTAGATCATAAGATAATAAACAAGTCTGCCTCTGAGATGGAAATAAATACAATTCAAATAGTTTTTATTTTCCTAGCTAAGTCTACTATGAACAAGTGCATTTTCTCATTGCTTGTTAGGTTGCCTCCAAATTACTTAGAAGTTCATGGAAAATTCTCAAGATTGTATTGTTTCCTTGAAAAGCCAGTATTTTCTTTCTCTAAAGATAATCATATCAAGAGCACAAACAAAAAATAAACACGCTTAATAAGTGCACAACCTCATATTAAAAGTCAATTCACAGAAGCCTAGAAGTTATTCGCTTTTCCTTAGTGAGTCGTGTACAGATTCTGACGTTCAACTTTTAAGCTTACTGGGCTTTTGATTGTTGTGGAAGCTTTTCTAATGGAACAGTGGGATGTACTTACTGAAGTGGAAATGAATTTGAACTTGACTGCTGTTTATAACGCAACACAGGATAATTGGGTCAAAGAAGTAGCTCAACAGTAGAGCACTTACCTAGCACCCAAGAGGTCCTAGATTTTAACTCCATCAGTACAAAAACAAAACAAAATGAAACAAAAACATGACAAATGAAAAGGAACAGTAAAATCAGTAAATAAGTCAGAGCAGAACTGAGAGCCACAGAACGAGAGCCAGGGTGTTCTCAGACTTTTACCTTTGCCCTGACTTGGCTGACTTTCTCAGTTGCTTAATCTATGACTGAAAAGGTCAGAGATTCTTTTCACCTTCATCACCATCTTCATTTCTGAAAGGGAACAGTCTGTGTACTTATTCCACATTTAATGGGGACTTCTAAAATTTTATTTTACTTTTAGGTCTTTTTGAAACAGGGTTCCACACTACGCAGTTCAGGCTAGCCTTGAACTCACTGTAGTCCAGGCTGCTCTTGAACTCACAGCAATCCTTCCGTCTCAGCTTTCTGAGTGCTGGATTATAGGCACCACACACCTCAGGGTCTGTGTGGTTGGTTAGGCAGGAAAAGAAACTCTAAAGTCACATTCACTGACTGTAGGTGATGATGCTCTCTTTTATATTTGAAACATAATGAGAAAGCCAGTGGAGCACATTTCTTGGAACAGCTATTTAACTTTACTAAATAATGATGTCAAGGATGAATCTCACGTTCACAGAGCATTCAGTCTCGTGGATAAGGTGCCACAAACCAATGCCTCCACACGCCAAGTGCATGCGCTAAATTCTATATATTTATGATTTCAGTTATCACCACAAGGAGCCTGTGTCTTGTGCAGCCCTACAACTAGTTTCCAAGTGAAATAATCAAGTACTTGATATCTAAATATATTGTCCAAAGAAATAGTGAGTAGCAAAGCAAGATTTGAATTCTGATTTGTTCAGATTCAAAGTATACACTCTTAACTGCCACATAAAAATGACCATGTTAATACCAAGTTATTCTCCCTGGATTAAAGCTTTGCACTGGTCCCCATGGGGCAGCCATGAGTGGCAGCTTACCTGTTAGCTTGCAGCCATAGACTTCAAACCTCAGTGATATACCCGTTTCCCAAGTCACAGGCTTGATTCGGATAAATCGAGTTATTAGTGGTTTGGGAAAAACTCCAAATGCCACATCTGTGGGGTTGGTGTTTCCCTGGAAGATCTACATGGGAAGATAGAGGACGCTTTATTAACAGATTTTTTTATATTTACAGCAAATAAAAATGTTTCCACAGATGCTTATAAAAATTATTCATAATTTCAGTGCGTCTATCAAGTTTGAAGCAGCATTAATAACTTGTCATGTTATTTTTCAAAATGAAGATAATCAGGAAGATTCGTGTCCAAAATAAAATGTTCTAATCATCTGTTCAGTTTTATGGAGAAGCTAGAGCCTGTAAAAGCGCTGTTTCAAAAATGGCATTTACTAAAGGACAAATGCTATTATTGTAAAAAAAAAAAGTAGAAAATTACAGACATTTCACAGGGACTCTTAGTATTTTACTGTCCAAGGAGACCCTGAAGAAATGCTTTTGGAGTTTAGTGCCAGGTCTGGCTATTTGGAATTCTAGGTTTTGCTCCTGGTGACAGCACTAAGCCAGGAAGCATTTCTCCCTTTTGACTCCATTCCTTGATGAAAGATCTTATCCTGGACCCGAATTAATGACTTTAATCCTTTTGGGTTATTGGTGAAATTATATTTTAGTGACCAAAGTCAAAATGAATTATGAATGATTTTTTTTTAACTGAAAATCAGCTTTTCCAGGACTCCTACGTCTAAAATGAACCATTTCACTCTGAGGAAGGCCAAGTACATGAATGCAAATGCCGCAAGGGCCAAGCACAAGCCAGTTTCCCAGGGTCTGTTGAGGCCACTTTGCCTGGACAGGGGCTGCAGCGGGGCTGGCTATGAGGTCTTTGAGGGGGAGAGACATTTGTCCTTGTATGAACACTAACTAGACATGCCTCTGGGAGAGTGAGAGAGCCTCTGGTCTCTTGGATTTTGGTGTCTGCTCTGAGTTGGGGACAGCTTGTGTGGAAGTAGCTGCTTCTACCCTGTGCCTGTGCTCCCTTGCTCTGCTCCTCTGCATGACTTCTCAGGTGACCCAGCCAGCATGCTATGGGGCCCCAGGAGCACACCTGTCCCTCTTATCTTCTCTCCAGTGAAAGGGCTTGTGAGTCCAGCTGGAGTTTTTGCCTCATTTGGTTTAAGAGGCCTGTCCTACCAGAGGTGGTCATATGACAGGCTGTTAGCTTCATTCCTCTCTGGGAATGATTTAATATCAGAATTCTTCCCCACCTAGAGGGCCTTGAGCTTCCTGCCCCGCTTTAGCACCTCTCTCTGGAAATAACCCATGTGGGAAAGAAGGGACACTGGTCAGGAGGGGTAGAGCCCCCACCCATGACATTACTATCTGAACAAACACTGTCTTTTCCAGACACAGGCAGGGAGTGGTGCGCACCCCCTGAAGGACGCGTGTTTTACTTGCATGGAGAGAGCACCTCATAGTGTAGTGACAAGTCCATAAGCAGGTTGTACATTCTGTACAACCTAGAGAAGGTGGCTGGAGGCTACTCTAGCAGAAGGCCAGCTAGTGCTGCCAGAGGAAGCAGGTAAGACGGGAGAGAACTGTAGCTGAAAGACCCCAAAGTATGCAGAAGGGTGGGCAGTGGTGCGCGGACTCCCGCAGGATGCTCTCAGTTCACTTAAGTTCAGTTGTCCTCAGACAGATGTCATACGTTTGTCTCTGCACAGCCTTCCCTGTCCTTTCTGCCTCTCTTGCTGGAAGCCCTTTTGTGTGCCTGCAAGATTTCTCCAGAACCTTCCGGTGCTCTCGGCAGTTCATTCCATAGAGCCATAGTGGACTTCCCCAATTTCCATAAATGTGGACTGTGAGGATTTTTTCTTTCCAGATTTATTTCCCAGATTCCATGTCCCCTAGAACTGGATGGACCTTGAACTTTCCTTCCGTAGAACCTTTGTCCTTGGAGGCAGCAGTCCACCTATATCTGCATCTGCTTCACTTAGCCAAAGTGAGAAATGAAAATTTCCCTTCTCACTTCATACTCCCAGGGCTTTTCTCAGTTCCAGACCAAGAAAGAGAATCAAGGCCACGAATACTTAAAAGTCAGATAAGGACATGTTCATTGGCCTCTTTCCAAACTCCTAATTTTGAGATACCTGAATCTCTGCCACTCTCTTTGTCAGCTTTTTTTGGATTTGATTCTGTCTCCAGGGCAAACTTTTAATTTTAGGAAAGCAGTGAAGATGAATTCTCCAACATCCTGATTGGCAAATAGGAGGAAACAGAACTTTAAGTAAACTGGCAGAGAGAGAAAAGGATTGAGGAGAGAGCACCTGGGGACACCTCTTGGTCCGAGCTGTTTCCATGGCTGAAAGTAGGGAGGAGGTGGCCTGTTATCTGCGTGATCTGAAGGGACACAATGAAATAGCTTTAGTTCTCTGTGCTCCTACAAGAAATCTCCAGATGCACTTGTAATTTAGCCTATGAATCAGAGGGTAGATGAGAAGGTGTTTTGTAAAACCAGCCCATCACAGAGAGGAACAAAAAAAGAATTTATGAAAGGGAATGAAAAATATACATGGCAAAAAACTAAAGTGAAATTCTGAAGATTGTAAGGGGACAGTGTCTGTCCTATGCATTGTGTGGGTTCCTTTGGGAGGTTTAAAGTGATTCTTGAGTCTGTCACTTTGTTTGGCCGATATTGACTTTTCTTGGAAACATTTAGTGTAATTTTCACTTGGCTTCTGGATCTGGGGACTTGAGACCCCTTGGTCAGATTTAAACCTCTAATTGCACTTTTAATTTTAAATCAATTTAAAAATAAACCAGGCCTGACAGAGCACTCCAAAACAAACAAGTAAAAATTGATCATCCATTTAAAAGACTGAATTGGTTCAGCAAGACAGGCAGACTTACAACAGGTTTATTTCCTTCTTTTATGGTGATCCAGTCCTCCTCATTGGAGCTAATGTCTACTCTGTATGTCTTCACGTAATATTTCTTCTTTGTTTCCTTGGAAATGGCACCCTGGGTTCCAATAGCAGTTACGAAGCGCAGGAAGCCCAGGTCCACCTGCAACACAATCACAAGTGTTGTCAGTCAGCTGCTCCTGCACTGTTACAACCTGTAGCACTTTGTTTCTGTTGTAATGGGCGCCACACAGCCATTTCCAGCTTCTGTGGTCAGTGGGGCCTGATGTCACGTGGTGTCAGCAGCCTGTCCCCACCTATTTATACAGAAAGGCAAAGATGGCAACTGCCGAGGCTTGCTCCTCCTGCTGGAAGAAGGGAGAGACCTTTACCTTTGCTGCAACCAGTATTGTATGACTTCTGGTTTACAGACAAAAATTAGGTTCAATGTCATGGTATTAGTTTTCTAACATATTTAGCATATCTTCCAAGTTGTACATTATACATGTCATTCTAGAAACAGGGAATAAAGACAAATTAGAAAAATGCACATGCTAGACACTGAATAGGGCTTGACTAGCATTCCTGTCTAGAACAATCCTATTGCAAATCCCTTCGGCATCCTCCGTCCTTCCAGTGCAATACAGACTGAATGAATACTGATTTAAAGTACCAGGATCACTGTGGTGTGGAAAACGAGGCACCGACTGAGAATCTGGAGTAGAGTGGGAGCCTTTCAAGGGGAGAGAAGCTAGCTCTACATTCCTTCTTTCCCTGAGGCTTCTCATTTTCTTGAATCTTGCTGCAGAGCTCAAGAGACAGCAGGATTCCCAGGTCTCTCTGAGGTGGGATCATGCCTCCCTGTAACAGCTGCCAGGGCTTGAGCCCACCTCAGTAAATGTCCAGTGGATCAGGTCCCCACAGGGCTGCCTGGCTTCCACCCCCACCAGCTGATGGCACCCCTTAAGGTTGGGATATTTGGACAGCACCATGGCAGGGGAGAGTTTTGCCCTGCCTCCTGCTCCCACAACAATGGGTTGCTGCCTGATAGGCCCCAAAGCAGCTGCCAATTAGCCATGAACTGAGCCCTCTAAAGCCATAAGCCAAGGTACACTTTTCTTTCTTTCTTTTCTTTTTTTTTTTTTTTTTAATACTGATTCATTTATTTATTTATTTGGTACAGGGTTTTGCTATGAAGCTGAGACTAATAGTGATCCTCCTGTCTCAGCCTCCACAGCACTGGGATTATAGGTGTGCACCAACATGCCTCATTTTGGTGGTTGGAATCATGCACCCAGGGGTTCTGGGGCAGGCACAGCATGTGGTGCTGCAGATTGACCAGGCCTTTGTGCTTGCCAGGCAGGCACTTAGACCACCAAGCTATCTCCCCAGCCCCTACACCTTTGCTTTTTATAAGTTTGCTATCTTGAGTGTTCACTAGAGTAATAGAAGGCTAATTCAACTCTTTCATAATGTCTCTATTCATAGGCTTTATAGATCCAGTAAAGTCAAATATTTTAAAAGTTTTATTATTTTTATGATTAATAACTTAAGCAAAAGTTTAAACTATAACCAATTACTAGTTTCTATATATTAGAAATCTTTCCAGCAGTCTTTTATTCATTCATTTGATGATTCCTATAATTATTTCTCTTCCTTTATCTACTGTATGGTCAGTGTTTTATTGAAAGAAATGAAATGTGCTTAAAAAGTGAAACACATAAACATGGTAAAGGCTTTTTAAAGGACACAGAAAATAATTACATGACACCAGTGATTAGCATTGACAAGATATGTTAGCAGCGAGGTCTTAGCCAGTTAGAGGCAATAGAATGCCATTTTCCTTGAAAATAGCAACAAAACAAAGCAAAATCCTCAACTGCACCTGAATCTTGCTTTTCCAGTTGCTGCATGACAACCCAATTTTGAGAACACAATATTTTAATTAACCCTCCAGTGCCTATAGGCCATGAACACCTAAAGAGTTTCCATGTTATGCCCAGCCTGGCTCACACAGAATGGTGATTGTCTTTCATAAATTGCTTTTTCCCTGCAGAGCTTTGAAGCAGTTAAATCAAGGAGTTGCCAATTCACTTTAAAACGGAATCAAGAGTTACATCCAGGAAAAAGAACACATGGCAGCCAGTTGGAAGTCACGCAATTCGACCATAGTAGATTTCCATAAGGGTAAGTTAAATAAATCAGACATACAAACTTAAATGTCACATGGTTTCTCTTATATGAGAAGCTCAAAATATAAATAAAGAACAAAATAAAAGACAGATAATAAGAAGTAGAGAGACAGATATCTTTTTCAGTGGTAAGGAGATCACGAGATGGAGCGGAGAGGGAGAGCGCAGTGGAAAGGGGATAACGGGGAGCTGACTGGTGCTCTGTGTGTGAAGCAGCCTCCTATGAGGAATGTCATTATGTACTGCAAGCATACATTAAGAAATTAAAAAAAAATCTAACAGTACAATAGTAGATTTTCTTTGGGAACTGTAGGGGTGCCATTCACTGCGGAACAATCTTTATTTAATTTCCTTGATTTAAAGGATGTACATTGTATGCTCTGTATGCTTTCTCCAGATTTAAGATGAAAAGGAGCAAGATTTTAGTAGAAATTAATCTTGGATGTTTTCAATTTTAATTTCACCTATATTTCGGCAACACATTTTTACGAAGTGTGTGCGACTGTTAACTGAAGCTTGAATGCTTTCCCGAAAGTGACCTGTGGAACCTTGGATGAATGACTTAATCTTTCCATCCCCTTTGTGTACAAATTTCAAGAGGGGAGGCTATCAATGATTATCCCAGTAAGCAAATAAAAAAGTAGCTCGTTAAATTTGTACTTCTGGTTAAAAAACAACATATAATGTCTTTTGGGGGCAGGAACTGGGGATCGAACTCAGGACCTTGCACTTGCCAGGCAGGTACTTGTGCCCATGAGTTATCTCCCTGGCCCCCCAACAAATAAATTTAATTGTATTCCATGTAATATTTGTGGCATGTTTATATTAATAATGCATTCATTAGTTGTTTACTTAAAATTCACATTTAACTGGGTGTTCTGAATATTATCTCACTACATTTGATTTCAGGTAAGTAGGTGATCTTAAGTTGCCGCAAAACCTCTAGTTTCACAATCCTGAAATCTCAGCATTAGCACGAGACGTGGTTGTGCTGGACACTTCAACAGCTTTCAAATGCCCTCAGGACCCATCGTCCTTTCCTGGCTGCCCATTGAGTCATGATCAATGCCACAACCACTTTTGCGCTGAAGGGTCCTTGCAATCTTGAAGTCCAAGGAGCATGAAGCAGAGCTTTTAAAATAAACTCTTCCTGTCAAACTTACAGATGGCTCTTCAGTTTGGAAATGATTAAATCCTCCAAAGTGCATAATTCAGCGTCAGCTGGTTAGAAATAACTCTAAAACTTAATTCCCTGGCTTTTCTTTTCCTATTTTATAATTTTGTTGGAGTGAAATTTAGTTACCACATAGCAAAGAAGTTAGCTGGTGTCAACTGCAAGAACCCTAGACCCAAGAAACAGCTTACATTAGAGGAAGAATGAGTAGATAGGAATTAATTAGTACATAACACAGGAAAATGTCCAAGACCCCAGATACAAAGGCCCACAAAATCAGTCACATGAATCACTCAAAAAAGAAAAGATGTTTTCTCATCTCAATAGCAATGAAATGCATTAGCAGCCTCCCCTTATAATTGCATCAAGTTTCCTGCTGTGCTTAAAAACTCTGCAGATTCTCTTATTTGCCACACTGGGTATACTTGAAATTTCATTTCATTTTTCTTCCTAGTATTACTGCCACTGGATTTAGTGAAGATGGATGACAATCTCATGAAATGATGAGGGCTGGGACTTAAACCAATGCAATTAAAACCGGATGATACCCAGAACTCTAACAAGATGCAGCTTCCCCAAAACTGTGGATTCTTACAACATCAGGGCAGTTTTATTCACCAGTCCTTTTTCTCCATGAACCTTCAGGGAATTTTCTCAAGAAACAATCCTGTCTTACCCCTTAGGTACTAGAGAAAGCCTGGAAGGCAAAGTTGCCAGAGACTTCCCTCCCTCATAAATGTCAAGGCTCACACACGGTGCCTGCCAGGAGAACCAGAGGACTTAGATCTCTGGGTTAATGTCTGAAGGCTTCTAGAGGAGGGCTGTGGTGGTTTGTGTCTAGCGGTCCCCCCAAAGCCTCACACAGTCATTGGGCAGCTTCTACACTTTGATGAATTCATGATCCTTTGCTAAGATTCTGGGTGTGAATCTTGCTGGGACTTTGAGTACTACACCCACCTTGGGGCAGATAGCCTGGATGTCATATAAGAAAGGGAGAGAGGCTTGCTCTCTGGCTCCACTGCTGCCACTGCTCCTCCCTGCTGGCTCTTATTGTTTTGCTATTTTCTGCTACCATGAGCTGCTGCCCTCTGGCATGTGACACTCTGGCTTGGAGCCAGCTGATTATGGACTGAAACCTTCACAGACTATGAGCTAAATAAACCTTTCCTTCCTTAATTCTCTGGGTGTTGGGTATTTTGTCCCAGCAATGAGAGAAAAGTAACTGAAGAAGGATCATTCCCAAATTTGGCACTTTAGTGTAAAAAATATTCTGAGCTGAAAGCAACTGTGAATCAGTGCATGCAAAAACAGTTCTCTGTTCTGCTCTGCCTTGCCAGCAGCAGGGCATATATTTCCCTTCATAGGTGCTTTAACTCCTGCTCCGGTGCAGGGAGAGGAGGCAGCTCCTAAGTCGTTGCAGGCTGAGAGGCAGCACCAAAAGGAATGTTTTAGAACAAACTGTACTGACATACCATGTGCTTCCCACTATTTTACCCCATCTGCTCCCTTACAACACATCAGCTTTGGAAGCCCAAACACCCTTTGTGTCAAGTCCACTCTCCACTATGCACTGCCCGTTGTTAGAATGGGATACGACGCTAAAGCCTAACTGCTTCTTTGGTTTTTTCTCATGAAGTCCTAGTGACATTAAACTAAAAATGTTCAAAGAATTTCCATACATTTTATTGTTTATATTTTGTCTGTTTAATTTGCTGGCCCATGTACAAACCTGAATAGGTACCAAAACAGCTTTTTTCAGGTCTTACAAGCCCATGCTTTCTGGGGTATCTGCCTGCTAATTAGGACAGTGACCTCAGTTCACCTTTTCTGGTCTGGCCTGCTGTACCTCTTTCCCTTCAACTGTATTCTTCAGCCACATTAAAATATCTATCTATCTATCTATCTATCTATATCTATATCTATCTATCTATCTATCTATCTATCTATCTATCTATCTATATATATATATATTTTTTTTTTTTTTGTCTTTTTGAGACAGGGTCTCACTATGCAGTTCAGGCTGGCCTTGACCTCACTTTGGTAGCTCAGGCTGGTCTCGAACTCACACCAATCCTCCTGCCTCAGCCTCCTGAGTGCTGGGATTACTGGCGTGTGGCACCACGCCCGGTCGACATTAAAATATTTATATCACCTGACAGAAAGTAAGACTTTTTCTGACAGTGTATCTTGGGAGGCAAAGGTCTTTTGTCTTAAAACAACATTTTCTTCTTCTTTTTGAATAGAAATAACTTATTTGTCCTTTTAGCTCAGTGGACTAAGTTGGCCTTGTGACCCTGAGTGTTCTGTGCATGGTTCAGGCCTCCAACACTCGAGTCATGGTGTCGTGTCCTGGCTCTGCCTCTCTCAGGCTTCTGTGAAATTTTTTGGAAAAAAAAAAATCTCCCTTTTCAAATGGATAGCAAATTGATACCTATTCAAAGCTTATAAAATGTAGTAAGTGTTATAGATGAAAATGTTCATAAAACCACTACTAGGAAATAATCATTGATAATACAGTACTCCAGAGCTTTTTTCTACGCAAAAACTGTATGAATACTTGTATGTTTTGTTATTAGGAAAATTAAGTAATATTACTTGTATGTTGGATAACATGCCTTCTTCTTTATGAATATATTTCCATACTAATCATATTTTATATTGTTATTTTTAATGTTTCTCCAATGGTATTACTTGGAATGGCTAGCTGAGCAAGATTTATTTTGTGAGCTTGCTACCTGTGAACACGTAGGTATTGAATTTACTCAACTGAGTAACATTTGCTTAGTAGACACTTCCTATTATTTATCTGGAAAGTTCTTCATGAAGTAGTTAGCATGTAAAGAATAGTAAAAATATGGGGAACACAAATGATTACAGAATGAGGCAAAGAAAAAAAATTGTTGAAGAATTACAGGTGGGAGAAATTTCAGAGCAGACTTTAGGCCCAAGTTGCATCCTGAACGATGTGCAGCAGTGCTTCTTGTAAGTGGACACAAAGGGAAAGAATGTTCCAGAGAAAGGAGGAGCAGGAAGTGCAGAATAAACCGGAGGAGCTTAGTGAATGAAATGACACATGGCCAGCAACCTATGTGTTTCCTTTACTACTGTTGAGTCTGTGGAAAAAAGAAACTACTGACTTCTGGATAGTACACCTTCGTTCTGCTTCTCTTAAAGTCAAAACCACCGGTTGTCATGGACACCATTAAGAACCAATCACAGGCCATCCTTGTGGTGATTCAGCTCTCTGAATTACAATAAGCTCTCACTAGCATTCTAATAGACACAAATGATGACCAAGACAAGCAGCTGGAAAAACAAAGCCACAACCCCAGGGCAGCATCCCCTAATGCTGCCCCTCTGCACTTGGGATGGTTTATTGTCCTAAACAACCATTCCTTGCTTTCCATAAAATCCAGACACACAATAACCACAATTAGTTAATCTGTTTTCTCTAAACCAAATCAGCTCCACTCACCATTTTCTGATTTCAAAAGAATAGAATTATTTTTCTCCTGCCTTACTGTCAATTAAAAGTTGGATATGACACATGAGTCCAGTAGATTTCAGTTTACCAAAAAAAGGTGGTGGTGAGGGGAGTGGAGAGGAACGCCCCCTCCCACTACCTTTTCCCTCTGTGCATGTGACACTCAAAAGCCTCTGGTTCTTTGGCCATACGCAGACAATTTCAAGGTGGACCAAACTGATTCTGAATTCAAGTGGCTGCTTTCACAGTTTTCTTACAGAGCACCATCAGCAGAAAGAACCCCACACGACTTTCTGTTTCCAGTATTGATATAAAATTCTAAGCTGATATAGAATGTCCATCCATGGCTTACTCCCACTGTGTCCCATATGCAAAGGGAAGGCACTGTTAAGGAAACCCCAAGCTTTTTATCTGGGATCAGGAAGACCCCAAGTAGCAAACAGCAGCTCTGCTCTTCTCCTCCTGGGTGGGGACAGTGAAGTTGCAGGCCCTGGGCACTGAGGGCCTTCCATGGCTCTGGCTCCTACCCTGCCCTCACTTGTTCTTTGTCCTCGGATGTCTCTAGAAACAATCCACACATGCTTTATGGCTATGGCATTGTCTTAATAGTGACAGGAAATGCATTCCACAGATAAAGAAAAGCACACATTTTACTGGGAATTGCTTGAGGACAAAGCACCACGTTTTTAGCATTGTGTAGTAAATCATGCGACAAATCTTTGCAAACTGCTGGTTAAATAGCAGCCTGCAGCCTTTGAGCCATGAAATGAATATCATTGCTTCCTATAATAACACATGGCCAGCTACTGGTAATGCCAGAAAGGGGAAAGCCTCATTGCTAAAATGAAAATCTGTCTTGCTCAGTAAAATACTTCCCATTGAGCTGGCACTACTGGCAAGGGAACGTTTACCCACTCTTCACAGTCCCAAGACAGGATAGCACAACAGGCTGAAAAAATAAAGGACAAAGAACAGAGGTCTGATAAAAACAGGAAAATAATTTTGTGGGGTTGGGAGGGACCATGTTGAAGTTTCTGTACTGCATCTCTGGTGATTTAAAGAGCTATTTAACTCGTCAGTTGACACTGCAAGCTAAGAAAATATTTTTCAGTAATGTCTCATTTCCTTAGATAAAATGCACATTTTCTGACAGAGTCTGAGCATGTGGACCCTGCTGCTTTTCTAGGCTGAGTGGGTTGAACTCATGGTCTACTGCATTCCTGAGAGGCAGGGTCCAAGACTTCTCACAGTGACCAATTATCTATCGACGCATGTTTAGCCGGGTAATTCTTTATCACTCTATGCACTTTGTCACTGTTATGGTATTACATAAAAAAATGCTGATAGCTAAAGTTACTTTTATTAATAGGACATTCAGAAGACAACTTCAATGTACTTTTTACGAATGAAATCTACATGTAATGTCAGGAGTGATATAGATATATCTATATCTATATCTATATCTATATCTATATCTATATCTATATCTATATCTATATCTATATCTATATGGATAGTTATGGATGACTAGTGCTTGTCTGCTTAGTTCCTGATAAGACCCAAGTGAGTTCCTGTTTCCTTAAGTTTTCTATTTTCTGAGACCTTTAGGTTCCAATTTCCCCTTTGGTTTCCTGGTCAAGAATAAAGTCACCGCTTTCCCATTAGCTGCCCGCGGGCTCACTTTCCATTAGCTGCCCGCAGGACCTGCACCATCCCGAAACACCCCAATCACCTTCCTCAATCCCCCGAATAACGTACGCTATTGGCTTCTGTGAAACCTGCTTGCTGAATCCCTCATTAGCATAAACAGCCTATAAAAACCCGTACACACCGAGGCTCGGGTCGCTCTCCTGTGTGTGTGTGGGGGTGACCCTACGCCGGCGTAGCCAGAAAAAGCGCTATAACACCTTTATAATAAAAGAGCTCTATAACACTTTGAGGCACCGACTCTTGGCTCATCCTTCTCCCGACGTCTCCAGGACCTAACAGTAATTCTTATAGCAGTCATACCAAAAAATAAACTGAGGGAAGAAGTAAAACATGTACTTTGTTCAGAGTTATCATAGCTTATTAATGACTGAGTGCTGACACACTTCCCAGATCTGACCAGGGGCCAATGAAGGAACCAGGACCACCATACTTGTAGTTCACAACTCATATTTTAAGTCCACAGGCATTAAAAAGTTAACTTATAATTTCTGAGTTAATAATAACGAAACCCAATAGCGTTTCTTTTCTAGAAATTACATATTTCATACAATTATAGGAATATGTCAGCACTTATGACTAGTTTGTTTATCAGTTTAAAATTTATGTTGGCTACTGGGAAGTACAATTTTGCAAATGATTATACTGTTGAAAAACAAGACTGTGGCTATGTATCATTTTTAGCAAAAAGATAATCCATAAGCATTTTAAGAGTTTAGGAAAGAATAAAAATAGCAAGGTATAAGAAAAGTTGTAGTACATACAGGAAGAATCACATCAATTCTGTTTTTTAGTGTTAATTGCCTGAACTAATCCTTTTTCTCCACAGTTAAATGAAAGAAAAGCATTTTGGGGGGCAGAAACAAACTATCAGTTGTTACAGTTCACTATCCTTTCTGATAGCAAAACAATTCCAAGTGAATGAGTAGATATATTTTCCTACCAGAAGATGTGAGCCCCAGCCAGCCAGTTAGAATAGCATTGGATAAGGCTGCCACAGACCCGAGCCAGGGGAAAGCCTGGCTTTTTTGACTGCCACTGTGTTTAAAGCAACAGAAGAATAGAAAGGGCAAGAAAAATGAAGTCCCCAACAAGCTGACCCCTGTCATTTTGGGCAGATAAAAGAAGATAATGCCCATGTAGTCTTTGCATGGCATCTGGATTCATGGCACATTCTTCTATTCTTATGTTAATTTACTGCGCATAAATCAGAAACAACTAATTAAGAAAGAAATATTTAATTCTGACATGTTCTTTGAACTGCAGTTCCATCTGGTTCTGTTTGAATAGTGAAATCTGCTGTCGTTGTTAAAATTGGCAAAGAATAAGAGGAGCTCTGTGCAGCAGGTTAGTACTCGAACACTTCCAACTGAGAGGTTTCCAGAATCCAGCTACCCAAACTTATCTAGGATAGAAGCCATAAAGGCCAACTGTGGAAGAGAAGAAAGCTGTTCTAGGGTGAGGACCCCTCCCTGGCCAGCATTCCTCATGGTGATGGATACAGCACCAGGCTCTGAATGACTATCAGTCAACAGCAATGTATAGCTCATGGTGCCCCATCAGAAAACACTCAGCTTATTTGACGAAACACATTCAAGGTAAGTATTAAAAAAAACCAAAAAAAACATTTGTTCTCCCTAGATATAAGCATATTCAGAAAAAAAAAAGACTAATATTCCAACTTCAGGTCCTCTCTTATTTAATACACCTGTAAAATCTGGACACCAGGACACAATCCATTCTCATAACCAAGAGAGAGAAAATGAAGTAACATCAGGGCCTCTATATACCCTGGGACACAAGAGCTCAGTGCAGAAGGCAAATGGAAACTTTCATGGCAAGTTAAAGAGAAAGGCTGATTAAGTCCTAATGGTTTAGGAAGGACTGTCTAAAATGATTTCACACCAACCAGTGAAATCTTTTCTACCACAAAATAAAGACACTTCAATGTCATGTGAGCTGGTGGATGGGTACCTCAGCAACCTTTTTTAGCATGGTCAGAAGATGACATTTCAATAGCCCTCTCTTCCAGCTGAGACACTCAGGAACTCTGGCTGGATGATAAAAGATCCATAGACTTAACGCTTTCACTGAGCGTGTTTTGAATGCCTACTTGTAAGTTTCACTTAATTTAAAACCTAAGCTTAATCCTTTGATCTGGAAAGAGGACAAGTACTCAGAACAGGACAAATATAATCCCTGGGAACTTGGCTCACAATTAACTTAAAAGCTTTATAATAAAAATTGCCTAACTCTATAATTAGATGGAAGTAAGGCAAGCTGGTTGTTGCAGCATGGAGGGTGATTATAGAGAATGTACTGCGTATTCCAAAAAGCTAAAAGGAGAGATTTTTAATATTTTCACCATACAGAAATGATAAATATTTGAGGAACTAGATTTGTTTACGCTGATATAAACATTACAATATATACATGCATTAAACTATCATATGCTAGCCCATTAATAGATATAATTTTTTACATTTTTATGTCAGTTAAAACATTTTTAGAACTGTCTAACTAGAATTTTGAACATAGAAAAATAAGTATGCACCAATTTTGAAATGATTTTAGCCAGGCTTAATGCTATACAAAAGAGACGTATGTCTTCCTGTCAAAGGCAAAGTCAAGGTGTGTGTTCTTGTGGACTGGGTTTCCTTAAGGAGTGAGCAAGTGCTTGGTTCAGGGAGGTCATGGTTGGTCACTGCCCACCTGCTGGACTGTCTGGTAATAATGACATCAGACTGAAAGTGAAAGTGCCATTCCAGCCACCAGTGAGGCATTATGGGAAGAAGGCATAATAGTTGCAGAATGCAACAGGAAGAGCTGAATGGAAGAAGGTGATTCCAACTATTCAAACGGTACTTCACAGGGTGGAGTAAGGCTTTGGCAAGAAAGCAGCCAGCACTGACGAACTAAAGGCAGAAGGAATGCGAGGTCCCACCCAATTGCCTACATTAGAAAATATTTGATATGATGAATATTTCTTTCTAGCTTATATGTACTGGCAAATTTGTATAGAGGGCAAAGGTGTCTTTCTTTCCCCAGATCCTCCTTTACACGCACACGCACACACACTCACACACATACACATACACACACAAGCACATGCACACACATGTGCATTCCTCTTTCTTTTGGCCTTTCTGTGGTCTGAAGGGTTTGATCTTGGACTGTGTGGTTAGTGACAAAGTGACAATGAAATCTTCACTGTAATTAAGCTCACTGTTGAGGTAATTCTTGTACAATGTGTGTTTGTGCTGCCTCTGGGGATCCAGGCATTCCAGGAAACTAGACCAACTCCAGCTGTGGGTGTCAGAGAGACTTCTTTCTCCAGCTTGGTGGCACATTCAGAGGATTAACTTGCACTTATGTCAATGCTGAAAAGGACACATTTCAGTGAAACAGCATAAAAACTCTGAAGTTTTCCTGGGGGATTTCTCTGCTGTCAAATCACACTGTGGGCTCCTCAAATATTTAAAAAGAAGTTGGTGAATTCAGAGCATGAGCTTACAGTGATGGGTACCTGTGTTTCTAATAATCTATTCCATTGAGGAGGAAATGGAATGACTGGCAATAATTCATTTATAACATAAATAAGAGCTAGGGGCTTAGGTGAAAGGGAGGGAAGGTTGCAAGATTCTTGCTCACTGGTCAGTGAGGAAAAGTCAAGCAGATGATAAATCTCCATGTGAGGTGAGCAGAGTGCAGTGAAACTACCCCTCACATCCTCATCTATAGGAAGAACTTAGGTGGTGCAGCCAATAGGTGGTGGCCAAAAAGCAGAAACCCCGGAAGTGGCTCTGACATGGATGAACTGGAGAATATTAAGCCAATTACTTCAGCCTACTTCAGGTTGTAGTTTTGTTCTGTCTCCAACAGAAAATCAGTGCTTGGAGCATTTAGTTACTTCTTACAGTTATTAAAAAGACAACATTGCTGCATCTATAACCACACACATTAACCATTAGAATGAGACTTGGCGTTTCTTTCCGTTAGTGGTTTAGGTAAATTGTGTGTGTGTGTGTGTGTGTGTGTTTAGTTTTGTCTGCAGTACCTAGATTATACTTCCTTTGAAGGAAACACAGCCTTCTGCACTTCAAATTCACCTAGACCTACATATCCCTAATCCTTAGCAAATGCATCATGAAGGTTTGTTGAATTTAAATTCAATGGTGGGTTAAGTTCTAGCATTGCTGGCAACCTCTGAAACTCCTTTCCTCCAAGTGAACTCCAACTGCCCGTCATTAAAGTCAGTACTGAAGTATTGGTACAACTAACTCGCATTTTAAAACAAGGAACGTGATTCTTCCTGCTCTGGCACTTCTTATTGCAAATATTATAACTGGTCCTAAAATTCCTTTTCCAAAGTTCACACCAAAGTCCACCCTTTGTGAGGTATTCTTTTAAATTTATTTCTCTAGTGACCTCTCATTAATTTAGTATCTCTTTTCTTGGAAGTTTTTCCACAGGGGAGCCGAGTTTAAATAGTTTTCTTGTTCCATCTATTAATAGTCCCAAAGACCTCACTCCAGCTTCTTCTCCACTTCATTTTAGAGTTAAGTTGGTTGCAAGCATGATTTTCATGGGATGTTACTGTCTCTGGGATCTAAGATTTCTTCCATATCTCCTGTCGTTTTTATGCCAAAGTCAACAACATCAGAATCTCACTGCATCATTATAGGCAGCACACTAATGAGCTATTGTGGGTGGGTTACTGTGTTTTCACTGAATTCACACATTATTATTTTAGCTTGTTAGAATTATAGGTTTTTCTTGTGGCTAGGAAATACATGGAGATCTGATGCCACTTGAGATCTCTGTATTTGTCTCTTGACCCTGAGAAGCAGCCACACCCACAGGCCTCAGGCACAAGCCCGAGGCCAGAAGACAAGCAGCACTGCACAGTACCAACACACAGCTCTGTCCTTTTTTCCGTCTCTAGGCAATCAAAATAGTTTTTCAAACCTAAGAGACCAAAAAAAATGTTAAAAGGCAGGTAAAGTGTCTTTCTGTTCCGAAAGCTATTATTTCACTCTACCCAAATGTTTTATCTCAATTGTGATGGTTTCTAAATAAACACACATTTCTACTTAGCATCTGCCAGTTGCAGCACAAACAAATGATTTGTTGATTATTAGTTTTGCAGTAAGTCATGCCTTTCATTTTTTTTTTCTTTCTCCTGAAAACTTGGTTTCAAAAATAAACACAAGGGTGAATTTCTGGAAACTGAAGACTTACAGATGAGGCGATGGTCTACATCAGTCGGTTTACCTATAAACTTTGACAGCATCCTTTTACATGGGTTTTCCATGTATTTCACAGATCAAGGTAAGCCTTTCTGGGTAATGAGAGTTTTATGTGCTGATGGCAAATCTGTAAGTCCAGGTGTCCACAAAAACTTCTCTACCTGGCATTAAAAGTCTGTAAGGAGCTGATGTACTACAGAGATGAAAGTCAGCTACCCACTGGAGGTTATAAGGAGACAGGAAAGAAGAGAAAGTGCAGGCAGCCCAGGTACAGCTGGTTGTCAGAAATCATATGTAAACAGTTTGTCTCAGAGGGGATGCCAATCATTACTGGGAACAGATGAAATGAACTTCGTGATTTAATATTTGGTCAAATGCATGTTCCCTATTTTGTATCCAGAAACTATAAACTGATTCTGTTTCTAAAACATCATTTGTAGAAGGGATGAGGAAAGCCCTGGGAAAATGCATGCTCAAAGAATTGCTCTGTGAGAGAATCATTTGTAATTAAAATTTACCACTGAGTGTGTATAGTTTTCAACAGAGCAAATACTAGCCTGGGATAGGGAAAAAAAAAATTAAAAAACTATTTGTGTGGAATTTCATGGTTGGGGTTGCAACATGAAAACAAAGAAGAAAGAAGAGGTGTTCTGCAGTGAGCTGCAACTAGATACCTCCGACACAAAGTGAGGGCCAAAGTGGGGTGTCATTCTGTGCTCTAGAGGCCAGGACCCTTTATCAGGGGATACCACCACAAATTGTTTTCACATTCTGAAAAATATTCATCATACTAATTTCATGCATATCAGCTCAGGTCACATGATGGAGAAGTGTCTGTGTATGACCACTTGCAAAGCAGGAGAGCACTAGCATGGATGTCACACTAAGCACATCCTGCCATAATCTCCTCGTACTGTCCAGTATCCCTAACACAACAGGATCGGAGTTCAACCATTCTTAACACGTGGTTGGATGCACTCATGCCAACCACATGCTTTGCGGTGGCAAAAATGGACTGTCTCCTGGAGAAGGTGGCCATGCCACTCTGTGGACTGTGGTCAGTGAGGTTCGACAAAAGGCTTTTTGGCAGAAAACAGAGCTAAGGTGGGCACACATGCTGAGAAAAGTACCCTTTCCACACAAGCATGCTAATCATGGATTATAGCATACCACGTTGCATGGTTTTCATAAAACTGCCTGGATTTAAAAAGAAATGCAACAACTTATTCTTAATCTGTTTGAATTAACTTTGATAAAAAGATTTTAATTGTGATGAACCTTACAGGAGAAACACAAATATTCAGAATGCAGGCATTTTAAAGGAAGATAAATAGACTGACAGATTTTTTTTATAAACTCATTTGGAAAATAGCACTGTTTCCCCACTCAGAGCACTGGATGCTTGTAAGACAGAAGTCCATGATTACAGCTGAATTTTTACATACACAAATGGTAGTCCAAAGTACCTCTTGCTACCTCCTTTTTCTTGTTGTCTTACTTCCTGGATGACACAGGGATGTCCAGATGAAAGTCATGTAAGATGCTTCCCATGTTTGTCTTGATACACAGATTTTCCCTATTTACTAGTAATTTACTCTATTGTGAATATATTAAATGAGCAAGTGCTATGGTTTGTGTCTAGTCATCCCCACAAAGCCTCATGCAGTCATGGGGCAGGGATTTTTAGAATTTGAGACTAATTAATGGTCTACTGGGATTATGTCTCTTAGAACTGCCAGGATTATGGATTTTAGTACTGCTGGGATTTTGGGTGTGGTCTGAGGTGGATATTCTGAGGAAGAGAGCCTGAATGTAATATAAGAGAGACAGAAATAAACTCCCTCTCTGTCGCTCTCTGTTGCCCTGGTTTGTCAGTTGCCTCTGTTGTGATTGTTGCTGTCCTGCTGCCATGAACTGGCTGCTCTCTGCCCTGCTCCACTCAGCCTTGGGCCAGCCAAATATGGACGGAAACCTCCAGTAACTGTGAGCTAAATAAACCTTTCCTTCCTTCATTTTTGGTGTTGTGTATTTGTCCTAGTAACGAGCGAAGAGTAACTCAGACAACAAGAATATTGATTTTTTTTTCAGATGGCAAATAATTATTAATTAAGTGAATTCTTTCTAAGTAAATACCACCCATATAAGTGCATACAAAATTTGGAAACATCTGTTAAAGCAAAAGGAATTATACAATATGTGCTATAAAATGTTGCTGATTGAGGGTAGCATGACTAATTTGGACTTTAAAAATCCATTTAAATAACCAAATTATAGAGGATATATGCTATCTTCAGTGGGTTAAAATGAGGAACTTAAAGTTACTTGCTTTTCTCACCTTCAAGTCCACGTGCCTCCTGAAACACAGCCTTTTTTTCATCAATAGTTCATATTTTATATGGTTTTCTAACTTCTCATTATCTGGACTATTTCTCTCTAGAAATTGGATATTTCATTTCCAGATCTTCCAACTCAGGGCTTTGTCACACTTCTTGGTCCTGCAGAACCTGGCCTGCCCTGCTGTGGGGGAGGGGGCAGGAGGGCAGGCTGAGGGTCTCGGGCTATCTGACTTCTGCAGTAGGAAAGCCGTAATGACTTTCTGCAGACAGCTCAACTCCTCGCAATGCCTTTTCTCCTTCATTTTCCTAGGTCATCTTCTGGCTTATAAAATGCTCACAACTGAGGGTGATATTTGTCTTTTTAAGGAAAGAAAAAAAGACTGGCAGGACATTAAGGTGTGAACTGTCTGTCACGTTACGTGAGCTCCTGCCTTACTGACATTTCCTTGAAAGACTGAAGAGACCCAAGAGATGAGCTATCTGGGCTTTGCCTCACCTCCCCTTGTGGGCTGTTCCGCTCTGCAAGCCAGTAAAAAGGAATTGCAGAAAACAGCCCTTCACACCCCCACACCTGGGAGAAACTTGGCTATGAAATCCTCTGATAATCTGCCTGGTAAAGCCAACCCAAACTGTTATTTAATCTAAGGAAAAACTTTTTAATGGAAAAAAAATTGCTATGTGCTACCTTCGTGATTATCAATAACATTTAAAATGAATTCCAGCTCTGTTCCATATATTTATAACTTCATCTTAGGTGAGCTCAGGGCACTAGATGGTAGAGCACATTTATTTTTAATAGAATCATGGAATCTTAAATGCTTGAAAGGACCCCAGAAGCCTCCCATCCAATCACCAACCCCCTGAAGAATCCATCAATAGCCTTCTCAGGCTTGCCAAAAGAATAAAAGAGATTACTTTTTCTTTTTTTCCTAAATCCATAAAATGTAGCTCAGAAGTTTAAAGCTTTAGAATTATAAGAAAAAATAAAACAGGTAGAATTAAGACATCATTCTCCCTAAGGAAGGTCATTAGAAGAACATCATCAATGCAATTTTAACCCGTCAAAGCAAAGACGGCTGAGAGAGAGAATGCACAAATCACTTGCACAAGTGCAGATGTGATTATTCTGAGTCATAATATGTGCAATTAGTCTCAAGTGCTTACTCTGTCCAATAGTTGGAAATGTAAAAGCATAATGCAATTTATTACTATTGGGATTTATAGAGCATTTTAAAATTTAATCTACTTTCCTCTCTTTGTTTGAACCTACAATTGAAAGAGATTAGATGGTCAAGGGAAGGGAGAAGAGACTAGAAAGAGACATAGCCTGTTCGCTGTTGCACTCCCCTTCGTGTGTGTGTGTGTGTGTGTGTGTGTGTGTGTATGTTGGGGTGTCTGTGGGTGTGCATGTGTACATCTATTTTACTTGAGGTCTGCATCCTTGACTGCTGTGCTGATGGGACTGAAATTATCATTTTGATGGGAAGTCTTCAAATGATGTGGATGTGCCTGTGGATGTGCCAGAGACTCCAAAGGATGGGGCCCGGAACTCCTGAAGAACATGCATTTCTTGCTCTGAAGTTTTCTAGCTACAACATGAAAGTTATTTAAAGCTAAGGAGTGGGTGTGTTATATTACATACTATATAAACATGTCCACTGCTCCTAAATGTAAACATTTAATGCACTTTATAAAAGGTACAATTATTACCACAGGAACAGAAATCAACAAACCCCACCAAAGGAATTCCTTCTAGCTGCTATCATAAAATCTGAGCATGTTATGGATTTCATTAACATTTTACTCCCTGAGGATTCCCAATTGTATAATAACAGAAGTTCTTTAAAATTTAAATACCACAGACAGGAACAGCCTTTCACCCAAAACAGATGTGAAATCATCCACCTTGCCTTCGTATTGGTCCACAGATTTGAAACTGGCTGGTAATTGATAGCTCTTAATGTGTTGTTGTTTAGTTTATAGAAATGGAAACTTAATATTATTTTTCCCATGAAAAGATACGTTAATAAGGCATAGACAGGCTTTCCCACCACAGTTCCTTATTCTTGATTACACTTGAAGTTAAACAACAAGAACCACAGTAAATCTTTGATTTACATACTCATGAAAACTCAAATAGGAAAGCCAAAGTCTGGCATGACACTCACATGTGGAGGGGCTAATTTCAGTCATAATTTGCCTCAGTCTTGCTCATGACGGCTGCAATTTTATCCTTGTGTCTCCTTCCCTTCATCCTGCCCTTATCTCTGTGCATTTTGAGTCCGGTTATGCAGTTCTCTGAAATAACATCTGTATTTATTTAGTTAAAGACAATTCACTTCTAAAAGCTAAAAATAGTGAAACTTAAGATAAATAAAAAGGGAAGTTTATGATGCAATTTCCCTGCATATGTTAAACAAATACATCTGTATTTTTGAACAACAAAAGGTCTATGACTCTGCTCAAATAATAGCTACAAGTGGCTAGAAGACGACACCTTACAGCCAAGGTAAGCTGTTCTTTTCTTTTAAAGGACTGAGCAGTTTGATTATTTAAAAATAAGTAAAGAACTGAAGTGTCCTCTATACCACTAATTTTAAATTGGGAGTGGTTTTCCCTTGAGCAGTGGACATTATAAACAAAAATGTAAACTCAGGAGACATTTCTGATGGCTTTAACTAATGTAAGTTAGAATATCTACTTCTATTGGGTAGAGGCCAGGAATGCTGGAAAAAGGCTACAATGAATAGGACAAACTTCACATCTAGGGCTTGTTCATCCTTAAAGATGAGTACTGTGGGGCTGGGGAGATAGCTCCGTGGCACAAGTGCCTGCCTGGCAAGTGCAAGGTCGTGAGTTTGAACCTCAGTCCCACCAAAAAAAAAAAAAAAAAAAAAAAAAATGAGCACTGTCCAAGCCACAGACATACTCCCGACATCATGCAAAGCTTTGTCCACATCGTAGGTGCTGCAGTGCTTTTGTGCTGTAATAGGCATCATTTAGCAAATAGTAGCTAAGTTAGGAGAGGCTAGGATTTAACTGTGCCTCCCAATCTTCAAGATATCACTCTGTGAGGGCACCCAAACTGACTGGCAACACTCCACCAGGACATGAAAGAATCCAGATCAAGTTTTGCCACTAATTTGCTCTGTGATCTTGCAAATTGCTTAATCTTGGAATCTATGCAGACTAAGAAACTTAGACAAAAAGATGCTTACACTCCTTTTTAGAAAGTTGAGGGGACTGGGGAGATAGCTCAGTAGAATAAGCACTTGCCTGGCAAATGCAAGGGTCTGAGTTCAATCCCCAGTTGCACACACACACACACACACACACACACACACACACACACACACACGTAGAAATCTGAGATATGTTGGGAAGAAAAACTGCTTTCCAGAATATGATGTGAATGTTGGTTTTAAATGTCATGGACACTGACACAGAATAAAAAGAAACTGAAACTGTATACAAAATGGGAATAGTCATGCTACACAGATAATTGATTTTTAAATGTATATCTATCTAAATAATTGTGATTCATTAATATCACCTTCAAATGTTTTACATTTTCTCTACAATATGTTGACATGAAAACTAATTAGTAAAACTATTTAATTTTTGAAAACAAAACAAAATAGCCAACTTAAGGGTTAAAATCATTTTGGTAATTTCGATATGCTAAAAGAGTGACTAAGAATATTCAAATAATTACCTGTTGCTCATGCTTCTTCTTTTTTCAGATCAAATGCTCCCTTAAACCTAGAAATCTAGACAACTAGTAGAAGACAGTAACCACTGTTGAATTCCTATTATTTTGTGTAGTGAAATTTTGTATCATTTCTAAAGTTTTCCTTTTTACTTTTGCATTTGCTTAAAAAAAAAAAAAACCCTCAAAAGCTCCAAATGTTATCCTTTCATATCTATTTTTTTTTTCTAAAGGATGTAAATGTAAATGTAAAAAGCCATGGTCTCACAGGAAGCATTAGAAAAAATGGTGCAGGAGATGGAACCTTCTGGAATCCTAGTTTCCTGAGTGGAAACCCAGTCACAGGTGACAGAGCTGTGACATGCCAAGGGGAAGGAGGATGTAAAGGTTTTATTTTATGAAGGAAACATAGAATCTATGAAGTGAACCCAGAATCAGAGTAAGACAACTTAAGACTTGCCTCGGGATGTTTTGCAAAACAAATTATGTACTTTCCTGATAAATGTTTTTGCTAAAACAGCATGTTACTGTGTTAATATTAGTTGCAATAAACACACACACACACAAATACACACACACACAGACACACACACACACACACACACACACACACACACACACACCTGGGACTACACATTTGATTGAACAGCTGTATTTTCCCTAAATTTGCCAACACTATATTTTGCATCACTCCACATTTGGGTAACCTGGTGAGCTATTTTTGTCAATTTTGTAGTTACAGATTTATAAAGTATCATTTTATTGTAATTTCAGCAATTTACTAATGATCTGAATGAGTTAATGCACCTTCTAAAGTGTCTGGTTTATAAACACAGAGTGTTTGCAATCAGTGGAACCTGCCTCTCTATATGTTCTGGGTTAGTAAATTTAGCAGATGGAACTGATTTTGAGTTCAGCATTTCAGAGCCTAAACCTCTGAAAGCCAGAATCAGTCAATTTTGTGAAAAAAAAAAAATCAAAACTTCACAGACAATATCTGTTCCACCCTAAATACATTAGTATTAGAAAACAAAAGATTTCTCTAGTAAGTATAAAAGGAAAGAAAATACTTTATGAAACTCATTTTAATAAGTGACATTCAATAATGTTCAGATAAGTTACTTTCTACTTTCATTTAGTAGGTACTTTGAAGATTTAAAAAAAAAAGTTTCAAGTGAAAAATATTCTTCCAATCCACTCTTCTCTACCTAAAATATGACACAAATGTATAAAAATATTACTATGTAGGTTTTGAGCCTTTCATTCCATTTGGCACTAAAGGTGGTCAAGCTGGCCCCCTTTTCACCCTTCAAATGAAGCCCATGCTCCTAAATCATCTCTGCTCTCCAACCACAACCAAACCTAAGTGTCAGCTCCAGCCTTCTATTGTGACAGAGCCACCCTGTCACCTGGCTGTTGCTGGTGACAGTGACACACAGCTCTGGGTGGGGACACTGGGGAACCACATGGGAGCACCTTGACCAGAGACATGACCCTGGAGTTGAAGGCCTGATAGTCACCTCTGTTATCCACAAGACCTGAATATCTTGCCAGGCTTTATCGCTTTTCTCCAAGTAGCAGCAAAGTGTATCTTCAGCACACTGCAATCCAAGGACCAGTGCTGAACAGCCCAAATGGAATGCAGAGAGCTCCACCCTGGCTCTGTTGGATCCAACCCCAAGAGGCATCTGGACTTCCCCTTAGGCATCTGGACTTCCCCTTCATTGCCGTGGCCTTACCCCACAAGTGTGAGAGAGCAAGTCCACATCAACTGTGTAAGACTGAGATTTCCCACAAGCTATGTCTTTTCTCCAAGTTGGGTCCTTGGAAAACCAATTTAATCTCTCCAGACTTTTATTGTCTCCTAGGGTGAGAATCTCTGCTCTACTTGCTATTTAAAGCACAAATTTTTTTAAAAATAAGGTGCTTTTATAGAGGAAAGTGTTGTTAACATTAAATTGTACTGTGAGAACATGCCTCACAAGCAATTTGGGAATCTATATAACATGCTAAAGTCTACCTGGGAACTGGAGCATTGTGGCTCAGGCCTGTAACCCCAGCACTTGGGAGGCTGAAGGAGGAGGATTGCTGCAAGTTTGAGGCCAGTCTGGGCTACAAAGTGAGTTCAAGGCCTGTCTGGATGGAATACTGAGACGCTGTCTCAAAAAGACCAAAAAAAAAAAAAAAAAAAAAAAAAAAAAAAAAAAAAAAAAAAAAAAAAAAAAAAAAAAAAAAAAAAAAAAAAAAAAAAAAAAAAAAAAGATTAAAATAAAATAAAAATTTTAAAAAGAAAATAAATAAAGTCTACTTGGATTGGACCAGCCTCAATGCTGAGCTGAGTGAGGGAAGTTCCTTTTCTGGATGGTGGTACAACAGGGTGTGTGTGTTGTTGGTGCAACAAGGTGGTGTTGGTGGTGGTTGGTGGTGTTGGTGGTGCAACAAGGTGTGATGTGTGTGTTGCTGCGGGCGAGTCTGCATCAGCCCCACCAATCTCCCTACCATCCTCAGGGCTTCTGCTCCTGCTTTCAATGTTCCTTCAGGGAAAATATGTGGAAGATTTTGATATAAATTGAGAAGCACATATCATGGAAAAGGAAAACATGAAAACAAGTTTCCTCAAACGGTTGGCTCTAGTTCCTAGCTTCTGGAACTTTCCTTCAAACTTTAGAACGAATGCCTGTACTAGAAAACGCAATGGAGAAAGGACTGTTTGCTTCAGGGGCTCCATGATGCTTTCTTACACCACAGGTTTTTCCAGTCATGTTTCCTTCTTCAGTATGAATACTTCATAATAAAGCTTATTTACTAACCCACATAGGATGTGTTAGGGAAGCCAGTGGCTTACTGCTCCTCTGGGACAAGTGGAAGCATAAATAATCTAGTACAATCTTTTTTTTTTCCCACAGAAAAACAATGCCTTCAAATTTGGTGAAGAGTTAAGTTTCAGCCTGAATGGATTTGTCAAATAATTCCATTCCTGAGGCCACTGGACAGTAGGGTAATCGGTTAGTCTCTTGGGCCACTTTTATTTCTTCAGACTCACAAAGTTCACATCCCACCCAGGCATTGCGTCTCTTATCTTATTATTTTTTTTTCTGCCTCCTGGCATTTTAATCAGGCAAAAGTCACAGTTGTTTTGAGGAAAGTGCTCCCAAGAGCTTTAATTAAAGCTGGAAGGATAAATCTGTTTACAGTGTGGTGAACACTATCATTAATAAAACATTGGAATAATTAACAAATTAAATTCTGCTTTGTGTGTAAGTGGCTACATTTAGGATCTGTGAGGATATGTTTTCCTGAATAGATACAGTGTATATGGACTTTGTAAGAGAAGAAAAGAAAATTAGAGTGAATCTCACTGTGATTCATAGCGTCAGAGTTAAGGCTAGGTTGTCTTACAGGAAGACAAGCTCAGTTTCCATGAGCTTTAATGTGTGATTGGGACCCATGTGCTTGTAAGAATTTTTATTGTACCACGACTCTTTTCTCTGGTTATTCCACTAGAAACAAAGGAAGAAGAGATAAAATGGTAATAAGATAAGCAGCTCAGTAACACAGAATACAGAATGGAATGCTTGAGAAAACATGGGCAAATTTCATAGTGTGATTAATTCTGTCCATTGGCAATTGAGGGTTCTCAGCTGCTTGGACTGTTCATTAAGGGGCTTCTGAGCAGGATGTGGCCATGTGTAGGGACTTCCCTTTCTGTCTCTTCTGACCAAAGGGCTCCTTGACTTGTTTTTGAGCTTCCTGGCAGACACTGGATCTCACAGGAAGCTCCAGTGTGGACGTTTGTGTCCAGCACTAATGATGCATTGTTTTTTTTATGTCACTCAGTAATTTCCTAGGGAAAACAATGAGAACCAAAGTTGGTTCCTGTCTTGAAGGAAAGTCAACTTCCAAAGTTGCCTTATTAATTTAGCACATGTAGGTATTTGTCCTTGTTGTTGCTACAGCAACATGTTTGGTGGGGTAGGCTTCATGCAAAATGAGAAAAAGCTGAAAAAGAAAACAAATGCCATCTGCATACTTAGGTGCATAAAAATAGAAATGTGTCTGTGCTGACATTCCTATGATTAGAGGTATGTGCCTCTTGGCCTCAGTCTAAATTATGCTGCACTTGTTGGTTACTTTATAAAAAATCTATCCAATGAAAACAACCAGCCCGCCACTTCCAAGGAGCTTCAGAAAAGCTGGAAACACATGAAATTATTCATAATTAGTAGTTGTGGGTGTTAACAGCTCCCACCATGTATATATCACTGCAAGCATGTAAATGAGACCCCTGAGCCCCGAGGGGAGAAAAAGATAATTTTACCTCAAGAAGAACAGAAATGAAACTAAGCTTTGGTGGCAGCCACATTTGGTGACAGAGCATTGAGGAGCAAGACCTCTGCACCCTAGATTTAGAAACAGTTGGCCCCCAAGTCATCTCTGTGTGAACCTCCTCGGCTCCAGGAATGGTGTGGAGTGAGGGGTGTGGTGTTTATAAGATAGATTTGATAACGAATCATTAAGACACTGCAGACTGGAAGCAGGTACTGGGTTCCAACAGACCTTATTTCAAAGTCTGGATACTGTGCCCTTGACTAAACATTTTGAAAATGTTCTGAAACCTATATCATCATTGTTAAAATAGAGATGATTATACCTCCTTCCCAGGACTACAGTGAAGGTTAAATAAAAAAATGTGAAGCTCAGTGTAGTGATGCATGCCTGTAATCTTAGCATTGAGGAGGCTAAGGCAAGAGGACTACTATGAGTTTGAAGGCAGATTGGGTTAAATAGTGAGCTTAGGGCCAACCTGAGCTACCTAGTGAGGCCCTGACTCAAAAAAAAAAAAAAAAAAAAAAAAAAAAAAAAAAAAAAAAAAAAAAAAAAAAAAAAAAAAAAAAAAAAAAAAAAAAAAAAAAGCAGTCCCTAGGCTGGGGGAGATAACGTGGCAGTCTGAGCACCTGCCTGACAGGTACAAGGACCCAAGTTCGATTCTGGTGCCATATGTTGCACTGGTCACCAAAACTGGCTGTCATGGTACACACTTATAATCCCAGCCTGAGAGAAGAGGATTCCTATAACTATAAGTCCAAGTTGCATAGCAAGACCCTGTACCAAATAAGTAACTAAATAAATACTAAAAAATTAAAAGAAACAGCCCCCCTCAAGTGACATATGTAGTACAGGCTGGGCTATCTAGTGTACATTCCACAGATGGTGTTCCGTCCATGAATAGCTCAGCCATCACTCATGGTGCTCACCACAGGTATCAGGCACTCTTCGGGCTGCAGCATTGGCCAGGAGCACTGCAGCTACCCTGGTGTTAAATGTGGCTGGCTGGTCTGCTACAGCAATGAAATGTAGGTAGCAAGTGTGGTCATCTGCCCTCTTTCTCCTGCTGCCCTGGGGATGACATCACTTCCGAGGATGCCCTCTTTCTTAGCCAGGTCTGGGTGTCAGACCCTGTGGAGCACATCTGCAGTTGGCCCATCAACAGAGTAGTATGAAGGAGCAGGGAAGCCTTCTCTGTAGGGCTGAACTGCCTCACTCTCCTTACCATGTTGTCTCACTAGCATCAAGGATGGCTGGTGTGAGATTTTTGTTCTTCCTGCAGTGATCTGAAATTGCATCTCACCCAGAAGAATGATGTAAAACCCTGTCCTGTTGACAAATGCTTTGTGAGAGCCCATTTAGTCTCCATGTTCTGACGGACACAGAATTGCCTTGCACTGAAAAATTGCTGTCACTGCAATTTCAGAACTTTTGCAAGACTACCGGCTCCACTTTATTGAGTGCTCTCTGCATTACCAAGAATAGGACTGCATTACCATGCAAACGTGCTTAGCGCTGCAAAACGCAAGCTGTCCTCTGGAGGCGCACCTGTCAATCATCACACTGAGCTGCTCCCTAGTTTGGGGATGTGGAAAAACAAGTTACCAAGAGCTATTTTGACACGGGCAAATTCATTTCATTTCTGGCTTAATCTCAAGCTAGATCCAGCAATCCCGAGGTAAAACTCTCATCTTTTCTCACCCTCTCCACATTTCTCACTGTTATCATTTAGAGGTGAGCATGAGTTCAACCTCCTGTAATAGGCTCTTTCACTTTAAGTGTATGTTAAACTAATATTGACCTTTCCAAAGTAAAACAGAATCTGGTATTTGTGCTCAAACGACTGAGACAGCAATGGATGTGGAAAGAGGAGGATAAATCATCTTGGGGTTTTTTCTTGCTTAGAAACTCTCCCCAGGAATTAGTCATTTTTGAATTTCTGGCAATAGATGTATGGCAGGTTGTACCTATTCTCCTGAAAATGAAATCTAGATCCTTCTGTAAATAACCACTTGGATAATTTATCCATAGTCTCACCTGATGATTCAGATATAGATACCTCATTTGGCAATAGGTGAGAAACCCAAGAAGTCACGCATCAAGGCTTGGGTGCAAACACCTGGGCATCACAGGTAGGCAGGAAAGAGTTTTGGAAATGGTGCTGGGGTGAGAAGGAGGGGTCGGAGACTGCTAGAAAGTTGCAGGCGACACTGTAGAGGCTGGGAGGATAATCAGTTATGGGAGGAAGGAGATATCAGAGCCACACAAGAATAACAGAAACAACAGCCTTAATGAGGACCCAAGTATGTGTATCCCACACACACATAAGGGTAAGCACACAGCTGAGAGAGGCCAGAACTCTCAACTAAACCCCTTTCTGGGTATGCGCTATGTAGACTTGTATGGAAAGTACACCTCAACCCTTCTGCCCCTTCTTCTAACATGAATACACCAAAATAAAATATACCTAGAAACAAAGACTTCATGCATGCCTACTACACACAGAATTCATGTATTTCGTCAAGGAAACTGGCATATCAAAGTAGGAAGCATATGTGTAGAAATGTGTGGCTGCTGGACAAGTTAGATTTTTTAGTTGTTATCAGAGTGAGGCATCTTCCTCATATTCTTGGAAGAGTGCGTGACGTGCAAGCGCCTGAGAAGACAGGACGCTCAGGAGGGCCACCTGAGCCGCCCCGCCCCACGCGCAGTGCAGTACGTGATTGTTCTTTAAGGGTTACACCTAGTGCCCTTCTTATCTGAGGGCAGCTTCCACCTCACAGGTCTAGACATCGGCCTTTCCAGATAAGCCAAATCTCCTTCACCTCTAGCGACGCCAGGCATCGTGCCATGTACCTGTATCCATTCTCGGTAGGAGTCTTGCCCCGGGGTCCAGCCATTCTCTGGGTAGTTCAGGCGAGATCGCTCTGCAGACCAGTTGATGCTGTACTGGGAAGAGGCTTTGATCTTGTCGGGCTGGATCTCTCCTGACTCCATGCCTAGTGGTTCCATGCACTTGAAATCTGGCAGGGACAAGGAGGCCAGAGTCAACAAAACCCTGAGGACCAGACATGCAGCTTCCAAGTGCAGCAAAGAGTGCATCTGTTCAGAGCTCACGAAAGAAGCCAGCAAGGGGCTTCTTGGGATGTGGTTCTGGTACTGGCATTTTCCTGGCATTATTTAAAAATAAGACTCTGACTGTCATCACAGTGACTAATTTTACCTAGCAGGCCTATTGAAAAGTAGGAAATGATGGAGGTTCTGATATATCTCCAAAGTTGTGTGTCTGTGTGTGGTGAGAGTATACATGAGAGACTGTACTTAAATAGCATTTCAGTATTGAATGTTTTCTTTGCTATTTGATAACTCTGAAAGATATTCTGTGTGTATTCACAATTCATGTCCAGGAGATAATAGGTCTTAATGCCCTTTCTAATCCCTTGCAGTTGGGACCCAAAGCACCTCTCCTGCCGGGCCTTGCTTCACACGCCCTTTGTCCTTGGACTGGTTACAACTATTCACACCTTTAATCTAGTTTATTAAAACACAGAAGTAGCCATCAGGGCTAAGGTACAGTATTACACGGCCCAAAGAACACCAGTTTTATAGCATCAGATACACACACATACACACGATAGCTAAGACAATTGTACTATTCATTTCTATTAGTTCATCGAAAGGAAGAGCTAACTGAACTGCTTCCATTATTTGATCAGTTTTTGATGCCTGTATCTGGTGATCTGAGCAACTACTTTGAAGATAACAATATGCAATGTAATAATTATGATTAATTTCTTATCATCTTGGTCTGAAATTCTGTGTCATTTTTATTGGTTTTTAAAAATTCTCTTCAAAAATTTTTAAAAAGAGAGCAATGGTGAGCACGAATCACTAATACCTACACAGTATTCCATGTGGCCTGGCTTAGCTACGCGATGATACTGAGATGTGAATAAATCTTAGGAAAATGTTAAAGTGAAAAACAGCATCAGGAATTAAATGGAAGATCTCAATTATTCAGAAAATCTCAATGCTACAGTTTGCATCTTAAGTGTTCTGCGAAGGTTTATGTCTTAAGTACCTGCTCCCTAAGGTGCCACTAGTGGCAGATGGGCCTTCGAGATCTCCGGCTTCCTGGCAACACATCCCAACCAGGAGACCAGTGGACCCCGGTTTCATTTTCCTCTCCTGTACTTTCTACTACGCAGCAAACCTCCTGGCTCCACCACAAGCTCCCAGCATCAACTCCTGCCTCACCATAAGCCAGAAGTAACTGTGCCAACTAATCAGCCTGGAGCTTCCAAAACTGTCGGTCAAAACAGGCCCTCCACCTTTCAAGGTGACTGCCTCAGGTTTTTATGATAGCAATAGAATGTGAGCACATTCAGCTAACCAAAATTTCGTATTTTCTGAATTTCCTATCCTAACAGGTAAAGTTTGATGACATAAAGGTCTTGTTTCATTGGTTCCTTACTTTCAGCTAAGTCTTACTATTTTCAATAGAAATATTATTTATAGGCAAAAAAATTAGAGTGAAGGCCAGGGGGCTGGGGAGATAGCTCAGTAGAATAAGTGCTTGCCCGGGAAGTGCAAGGCCCTGAATTCAATCCCCAGTACCACACATACACACATACAAAAGAGTAAAGGCCAATAAGATTTGCTGCTAGCTGCCTTGTTTCTTTATAAGCTCTGGTGGAAGAGGTGCTGGAGTGTCTAGGGTGGGCCTCCAACCATCCAATGTCCCGTCACTAGGTTGCCATCCAACCTGGCGGCTAGCACTGACAAAATGCACAAACTGTGAGTATTCTTTGCTCTTTCAGCCTTTTTCTCCAGGTTTGGAAAGAGCTGGAGACCACAGAACTTTGAGAAAGGGCTTGAGTTGGATAAGCATTTTAATAGGATATAAAAATCCATTGCTCTGTGTTTGATAGATATTAGCAAAAGATGGAAACACGCTTCTTTCCATGAATATCCATGTTCACTCAGGCAAAAAAGGGAGACATAACAGCTTTCCCCAGGGTCCTCTCCACCTAAAGCAGTGTGTGCTGTCCGTTCTGTGGGGCTGCTCTGACCACTGGCTCCTTTCATGATTCTCTGCCTATTATGAATTCGAGGGTATCAGGAAGATTTCTGGCCCCATTTCATTGTTTCGAGGCAGTGTGCAGCTATTTCCCACTTCTTCCAATGATTTCAGAGTCTTATCCACAGTTTTATGAAGGAAGCACACTAAAGAGTTTTTCTGTTGCTATTCATTTAAAAAATATCGAAAAGTGAAAAACACACTCAGTACCCTAGTTCCCAGAACATTTCATTAGCGTTGTGTGTGGTTGCAGGTGTGTAAATTGGAATAACAGGGCACATTTACCACAAGGCTTTACAAAGATGAATGACACTGACCTT
This sequence comes from Myocastor coypus, assembly GCA_004027025.1. Lineage (NCBI taxonomy): Eukaryota > Metazoa > Chordata > Mammalia > Rodentia > Myocastoridae > Myocastor > Myocastor coypus. The sequence continues at coordinate 83,247 of PVJA010001259.1, read as the reverse complement.
CTGAGACACTGCTGTGCAGGATGCTGTAGTTGGCTGAGAAGCCTTCTTTGGCTATTGCGCTATCGGTATAGAAAACCATAGAGAGAATGCCCGATGAAGAACGGATCTGACCTGGTATTTTCTGTCCACAGAAACGTCCGATGTGAGGGCCAACTGGAAAGGCAGACACACGGGAAACGTCAGAATGTCTTTTTTTCTACAGCAGATGCAAAAACAGCGATTTACAAACCTGGGTCTCAGTGGAACCTAGAAGTCTGTTCTAACCTAAGCAAAGCCTCCCTAGTTAATTGCTTTGCAACAAACATATTGCACGGGGCTGTGGGGAGGATTTTAAAGTGCACTCAGAAGGGCAGTAACAGGCTGAGCCATGCTCCCTGGCGAGCAGGACTGTTTCCAGAACAGAATTGAAATGCTTGCTTCAATTGCGAAGAATGAGGTCAGAGTTGTCAAGTGACACCTTTGTTCTCATCTCCTGTGCCAAACTGCTCACACAGCCCAGTGCTAAAAGGATGCAGCCCGGAAGATCCCCAAGCTCTCTCTAAGTTGCCCCTCCTCACCTCTCCTGCTCCTGAGTCTTGGAAAGAGCACCTGTAAGGAGGTCTGTTCCACAACTGTGTACCTTGAACTTCTTCCCTTGTTCCATCTTTCAGCCCCTGATTCTACATAAAATGAGCATCACAGCTTTGGACAAAGGATGAGGTCTCACATCCTGCTGAAGACTGTGCCTGATGCCTACTAAAGACCACAGCTGGAATAATAAAAAAATTACCAGCCTGTAGCTGCCAATGACTTCTACATAAGGGTACATTATCCTCAAAATGAAGGGCAAGTGCACTTTCTGACCTCTGCCTCAGGTTTTCTCTTCCAAAACATTGCATTAGGTTCTCTTGCCAAGAAAAGGCCAGAGACTGACATTTGGCTGTACATAGCAGGGAACAAGGCAGTGAGTGATGTACAGCACTGACTAGTTGGTGTTGAAATTAGAATGTTGGCCGGGCATGGTGGCACACACCTGTAATCCCAGCACTTGTTAAAGTGCTTTGAACAAATGGTAGCAACCAGCTATTGTGAGTTGCCTTCTGAGTTTCTGTCCAGATCAGTGGGGGGTGGAGGGGGAGAGAGAAAGAGACAGAGAGAGAGAGAGAAAGAGAAAGCGAGAGAGACAGACAGAGAGAGACAGAGAGACAGACAGAGAGAGACAGAGAGAGAGAGACAGAGAGAGAGACAGAGAGAGAGACAGAGAGAGAGAGAGAGAGAGAGAGAGAGAGAGAGAGAGAGAGAGAGAGAGAGAGAGAGACTGGGATTGCTTTCTTTCTCTGTCTTTTTTTCCATTCCACAACATATGGTAAAAACATGCCAGATGGTCTGTAGTTCAAGGGACAGCCTGGTATGGACTGTTTTCTTCTGCCCAGAATCCACAGATTCATGCCTTTCAACTAAGAGTTATTGCTTCAGTGAAGGCAGACCGTGGGTGGACTTTCCCTGGGGGCACAGCCCTTCAAGAAGGTTGAGGTGCTCCCAGTCCTGCGCATGGCAATTGAATGTACAGAGCTTCTGATGAGGACCAGAAGGCAGTTCCAGTGTTACTGAAAGTAGAAAGCCCACCTGCAAGCTGGATTCTCACCAGGCAGATAGTCTGAGCCCCTTAGTCAACAGAATGTGTAGATCTTTGTTTTTGTTTTATTTTGCTTCTTACCTTGCAGATTTTATTTATTCTTCCAAGTTGTCACACTGGCAAGATAATATGATGTTTGCACATGTGGATCTGATTCATTTCACTTACCAGTATGGCCTCTAGTTGTGTTCATTTATCTACCAAAGCCTCAAATTTATCTTTTTTTATAGCTGAATAATACTCTATTGTGTAAAAATACATATCTTTTTTTTTATCCATTCCTTAGTTGATGGGCATTTGGGTTTTTTTCTGAGATTTAGCTATGACAAATTGCACTGCTATAAACAGGGATGCACATATATCACTGCAGTATGATGCTTTCAGTTCTTTTGGAAAAACTATCTAGGAGGTGAATAGCTGGCTTGAATGGGGCCTCCAGTCCTAGCTTTTTGAGGAATCCTCACACTGCTTTCCATAATGGTTGGACCAGCCTGCACTCCCACCAATAGTGGAGAAAGGTTTCTTTGTCCCCACAGCCTCTCCAGCACTTGTTATTGGTTGATTTCTTGATGATAGCCATTCTTTGTGGCATAAGATGATATCTCAGTATCATTTTAATTTACATCTCTTGAATGATCAATGCTGCTGAGCATTTTTTCATATATTTATTTGCTATTTGTATTCCTTTATTTGTGAAGTATATATGCCCATTTTTGGATTGGGTCTTTGTATTTTTTTAAAAAAAATTATCTTAAAGAGTAAAAATAGAGCCAGGTGTGGGGGCTCACGCCTGTAATCCCAGCACTCCAGAGGCTGAGGCAGGAGGATCGGTGCAAGTTCGAGACCAGCCTGGGCTACAAAAGTGAGCTCAAGGCCAGCCTCAACTGCATAGTGAGACCCTGTCTCAAAAAGACACACACACAAAAAAGAGTAAAAATAGCAGAAACAAAGATAAAAAACAGTAACAAGCAAGAGTACATGTAGTACAGAATTTCAGAACAGGAACAAAAATTTAACAGTGGGTGTATTACATATTTTCATCATCAAATCTGTTTATATTAATAGATATTGGTATGTAAGATTGGTCAAATAATTAAACATCAACAAACCATAATTTGGTTTTATAACTTTTCCAAATGCATTTAAAAATTTTATTTATTTATTTATTTATTTATCTTGTTTCAGAACTTTTGTTTGTTTATTTATTTATTTTTATGGCTGGCTCAGCCTGCCCTGAGGGCAGGACTGGCACAGCATGTGGTGCCAAGGATCGAACCGCGGTCCCTGCAGCTGCCCAAGCTTTCCTAAGCAGGCACTTTAGACCACTAAGCCATCCTGCCGGGCCCTCCAAATGCATTTTGTATTTAAGTTACTCTTCTAATAAACAATTATAGGGGTTGAAGATGCAGAAAATGCAAGGTCCTGAGTTTGATTCCTGGTACCCCTCGAAATTAATTAATCTTTTTTTGAGTTCTTATATTAGGGAGACTATGTGATATTTGCATATGTACGTCTGGTTTATTTCACTTACGAGTATATGTTCAAGATACATCTACTTATATAGGAACTCTTCTAGTTTGTCATTTTTTACAGCTAAGTAATATTCCATTGTATGAAAATACTACATCTTTTTCAACCACTCTTCAGATGATGGGCCTTTTGGTTGTTTCCAAAATTGAGTGTGTAGATCTTTGGCAAAAGGTGATACTTCAAATACCCGATGAAGTCTATGAATTCGAAATGATCAATCTGAGTGAATTCTAAGACTTTCCCTCACTCTCTGGACATCAACGGCTGTGTGTGGAGACTGGCTCATCATGAAGAAACTAAGGAGGTTGTCAAAGTGAGGGAGACCAATGTGGATCATCTAGGAGAATCCCATTGTCACAGACACGCACACAGTGCCCTGGGGCAAGAGAATGTTGATAAACTGGACTTTATAGTCAGCAGAAAGAAACCACCAAGAAGATCTTTGCTGCTCCTTGCCTCTCTTTAGCTTAATCTCAATCTCCAGTTCTTCCACAGGAACTAGTTCTTTTCCAGGTTCTCTTCATTCTGGATGTGTCACTACCACTAACTTAACTTTTTTTTTTTTTTTTCCTTTCCCACAAGAACTCCAAGTTGCCCAAGCCTATGCATGAAAACATCTTGCTAGAGCCAAAAACTTAGGTCCTTCCTTTTTCTCAAAAAAAGTACACCATTTCTGGTTTGCAATTATAAAGGAGAAGCTTAGCGCCCATTCATACTCCGGTGTGTTCCCCCTCATTTAAATTCCATTTGTGTGGTTTCAGAATCTCCCCTTTAGTTTGTGGGCAAACTTTTACAGCCCGAAGCCTGGGGGTTACTCTCTGATCACTGTGGCCGCTGACCTTCCCAAGAATATACACTGGCCAGGGGAGCTGCCATCGCTGGCGGCTGATCCTCCCCCTCCTTGGCACCCAATTCCCCTGGGGAGGGTAGATGGGGGAGTCTCTTTGAAAGCGGAAACAGAAGAGAACTTGTCTAATGCAGACTCATAATTTAGAGAGTCTCCATGACTCACTGGTTTATAATGTTTCAGACATGCTGGGTAAATCTGCCTTCTGTCCTTTGGAGCATGCCCCCGGTCAGCGGCATGCAACTCTCTTTAGGAGCCCTTAAGATATGAGAGTGAAAGGTTTCTGCGACATAATACAAAGAGGCATTGAACTTTCCTGAACAGCAGCAAGACCTCAGCCTGGCAAGCTAATGCAATATTGATCTGAACCAGAGTGGATGAAGCACTGCTGTCTGTCTCCTGTGTGTGCTCATTTGTGTATTTACATGAAAACAGCTACTGGATTTCCTCTTTCTGTTATTACAGATGCAAAGGCCAAAGAGATGAATGAAAATGGTGCAAAAACTAGAAATATAATCCAAAAATTAAATTACTGAGGATTTTAAGCAAGCTAAGAATGCCAGGGTCTCTTTTGGGCAGAATAGGACTGCAATGATTGGATCTGGCCAGGTGCGAGGCAGCACGGCTGCTCAGACAGGCCTGCAACAGGGAATGGCAGCAAAGCAGCTCTGTGCATTTCCCATTCATCGCTCTCATCTTTACAACCCTACCTCATAAGCAAGACGGTTTGCCTTTCTACTGCGTTACTATGCAGAGAAAAACAACAATCCACTGTAAAGGTTTTCGCAGAGAATGGGGTATTCTGAAAACAGATAAGCATTGGAAAGGTGCATGATAGGTCATCAATACTTCATTAGATTAATAAACCTTATTGTGAAAAAATTGTAAATTAGCACCCCCTCCACAAAATGACACATTTGTGTCTGTCTTTGTGGTTTTAGAAGGTTTATTTTAGTGTAAACTAAATTTCAAAAGCTCCATTCACTTCAGATTTTATTACTTGGTCCTGAGGATATGGGTAAAGTGGTGCTGAAGGTGCCAGCTGTAGGTGTAGTATCTTGTGCATGCCTGAACAGAGGGCTGGATGAATTTGTGCTCCATGACAGGAGGCAATGACTTGCATCTGGCTCCAGCCCTTAGCCCAAGCTCTCTGGACATCTGCCAGGTCTCAGACTTGGTGCACTCCTGCCCTGAACTATGTGCAAACTTTCATTTTCATTGGAACTGCTACTTTGAAAGCCACAGAGCCTCCAAGAGCGTGCTAGGTAAGGACGTATGACTCACAGTGTGCATGCCTTGAATTCTGAGTTTTGCAATAAACTGCTTTTCTTCAAAGTTAATATGAATCAATGGATGGCTTTCAATTACTTAGTCATTTAATTCAATGTTTATGATAAAATGCAACATAAAATCATTTGATGGTTAAAAGCCTTCTGCGCCTTCTGTTTGTTGTTTTTGGAAAAGATATCAAAGACTAAAAGCAATTTTGCTGGCACAGGAACTGGATGTGTTGAATTATTATGACAAAAATGTTTCTAGTGCCACTGACAGAAACCTTGGGAGGACTCAGATACCCATTTTAACTAACAAAGGAGAGAACTGTTTTGCTGGAGTAGGCTGCATAGGCCAGGTACGTATTAACAAATATACAAATGCTTGTTCAGAGCCCAAACACAGTTTTCCCTCAGAATAAGTCAAACATATTATAGTTATAAACATGGATAGATTGCAAGGCTGAAAATTCTTCCTGGTAATTGTTCTTTGCTTCAAATCTGAGATTTTCTAGAGCCAGAAAATTACTACTTTGAAAGAGCCTTGACACTAATAAAAATGTGCTTTTTTCCTGAAAGTATTCTAAGTTTGCTGATTGGACCTCCTCTTCAGATGTTGATTTAAATGAAAGTTTTACAAAGGAAGACTGCAAATTCGGACTGCAAACAAATAAACCTATTATTAAATGATTCAACTATTGTTACAGCATTATTATAATATTGCTTTTTCTTAATTATCAGATTGAATATGTGTAAATCCATCAACACTGTGTTTGCAAAAATCTTATTACTTAATGAAAGAGTTTTGATAAGATCATCATAACCCTATTTATATGGTAAAAGAGCAAAGGAGATACTAAACTGCTATTAATTCACCCAATGAGTCCAATGACACAAGATTATTCTGCACTAGTCTTGTCTTAATGCTTTTTACTGGTAAAATGACTGGCTTTAATGGCATTTCAAAGAATATAACAGTCTTCTTCACTTGTTCTTGGTTTCTAGTTTGTCAACTATTCTTTGCTCAAACTTGAAATTCTGCTTAGGAGATAGTTACACATCTGTAACTGCATGGTTACCAAGGACGTCCAGGTGGTCCTTTCTATCTGTGTCGTGCATGTCCTCTAGAGAAATCTTGCTATGAAACAAGACCAAGCACAAGACAAGAAATGCAGCTGTAGCAAATTATTTGAGGTCATCTTCTCCTGTTCAGAATTTGCTTGTATGCTTTTGCCAGTTACCTTCTGATTCACCAGGGTTTGATGGAAAACTTCCATCTCGGTGTCTACATGGGTGTTTCCTCCCCTCCTTCAAATCTCTGCTCACATGTCACTGTCTGTCCAATCTGACCGTCCTGTAGAGTTTCAACGCCTACCTTCACCTCCTCTAGCCTTCACCCCTCTCCCTGCTATACTCTTCCTTCCTCCCTTCATCGCTCCTTGTTTCTGCTCTCCTTAACTCCCGCTTCTCTTTCCTTCCTTCCTTCCTTCTTTCCTTTCTTTCTTTCTCTTTCTTATTAGTTTAGAACACTTGACACCTTCTAGCATCCCATGCACGTAACTTATCTGCAATATAGTCTAACCCCTATATAACACAGACTCCACAAGGGCAATATCTTTGATTGCTTTGTTTACCCTGTGGCTAGAAAAGTGCCTACTATATGCCAGGTATTTTATGAATATCTTTAGTTGTTTTAAGTAATTTTTATAATAGTAGGAATGAATATAAATAATATTCAGTATTGAAATAAGTTCAATGGCCAAAGATAATTTTAAAATTCCACAGACAGCAAACAAGGAATCTGTGTAAATTCAGAATGCCAAAACAATTACATTCTTTCCATAAATTAAAAAAAATAGTTAACATTTACTTAACTTCTCTAGTCCTTAATTTACAATTTTGTAAAATGAGTGGTTTGACTCAAGTGACCTCTTAAGGTCCTAACTTGTGACAGTCTGTAAATGAATGACCAGGAGGGAGGGAGGTCAATGAGTACAAAGAAAAAAAAAATGATTTAGTTAAGAAAAGTATGTGTTATTGCAAAATCAATCACAAAAATAGCTGTAAAAAACCCTTGCATAATTTTTCATGGCCAGCTTTCTTATCTATAAAATAAAGAAATTACATTAGATAACTTCAAAGGTCTTCCTGACCTCAAATATTTCATCCTTTTTCTACATAGAACTACCCCTTTGCTTTGTTTTCTTTTGCCCTTTTGAGCTACTTTTTAAAAAATGCATATATAATGACATTTGTAAACAGATCCTGATGCCCTTCCCCAGGTCCCTCCTCCTCATTGGTGCTGCTTGCTGTTCTTAGTTCTTACCGCCAGGGAATCCGTCCCAGAATTCCAGCCGGTCATAGCGACAAACCATCCCTGGATTATTAGAGTCAAGCTCCAGGTCAAAGCTTTCAAATTCCAGAATAATCTCAGACATCTTTGGTGCAAAGATAATGTAAGTACATTCAAGGCTGTTGGGATATTTTTCAGGAAATCCAGGGGACTTTATCACTCCAGTAGGTGATGTGTAGTTCTGGGAACATTCAGGACCTATGAGTCAAAGAAACAAGAAGAGCATGAAAATTCCACTGAAATAACTTCACTGACAAATAACTAAGGCCAAGACAGAATATTTTTCTAATAAAAATTCACCATTGTGATCACCATCCTAATCAGGCATTACTCAGCCTCTTCATGTTAGTGATAGGTACAGCAAGTCAGATTCAGATTTATTGTGTTCACCCAAGTTTTGCATTTGTGTGGAGTAATTTAAAGACTTCTGCTGTTGCAGGGGGAAAAATGACAAATATAAAATCATGTGGGAACAATGAATAAGCTGCAGAAATCTCGACAGCACCCTAGAGAAATAATTATAGCCCCTTCAAGCTTAAATCTTTAAATCTTGAAGTTGACAGCCCTTTATTGGTGAAATAGAACATTTACAAAGGCAAGGGAGAGAATTCAGTGGAGGGAGTTTGGGTTTCAGATTCCTACACCAGTGACTAAGTAACTGTGCCAGATGTGACCTATGCCTCTTTGACAAACTGAATGTGAAAGGTAATTCATATTGTACCCAGGGTGAGTGAGTCATTCCGTGTGGTGTTGACACAGGTGTGCCAGTACGCGTGGCTCTCAGTGTGGGTACCATAAAATGTGACTACAGCCCTCATGGTGAGAGTCACCTGATACCGTGCCTGACAAGCTAACCTCCCCGCACTATCGGCAGCAATGTAGCACGGCCTTGTACAACCGCTTGTTAGTGGATGTGCAGGTGCATACATGGGTATACTTGCAAGGTATGCTTTTAATGACTATTTGATTTTATCAAGGCTTCACAAATTATAGTGATTTGTAATTGGCAGTGACTAGGAAGACTCATCACACCTTGGGGGTTGACCTCACAGTTGCATGAATGAGCACAATTTCGGGGCACAGTGTCTAGTGCTGAGTAGGCGGTGCTTCTGCATACCTGAAGACCTACTTATCCACACTGACAGGAGGGTTTCAACGCCCCCCTCATCACCATGGGCACAGCTGTGATTTTCAGATGGCTCTGCTTAAGTTCTCTGTGAATCCGAGAGGAGCTGACCCTTCTAATCTCAGGATCCAACCTGGGGATGGTATGACTCAACCACTGCTTTCCTTTGTCACCATCTCACTGTCACTGGTCAGGAGATATGCTGAGTTCTGGCAGTGTCACCAGGGAGTCAACTCCGAGTAAGGCAGTGCATTGAACTGAAACTGTTCTTAACTGAATCTCCTTTCAGAGAGTTGGCCATCAAGGCTGACTTACTAGGTATTAAAACAGGTTAAATGTAACTAACAGGTCTCTGTGTTGGGTGGTTCAGGTCAGAATGCAGAATCTCCATCTCAGTGAGTCTGGAAACTGCTGTGGAAACAAGCCAATCATTTTCCCTCTGCACATGCAGCAGGTGTGTGTGGTGTAGAAGACTCCAACAACAGTACTTGTCAGGCAGGTATAGTAACTTGGCTCACAGAGGTCTCACTAGTTTAATATACTGTGGAACCTTGGCTGTGGTTCATGTTCTGCCACAGTGGCCTCCAAAGATTATTTATTTGATTCTGGTTAAAAAGTTATTACCATGTTGTACTTTGTTAGCAGAGTTGCGATGAAGTTTTTGAATCTATTTCTAAATTATGCTTGGGGCATCTGAGAACCCAGTGACTATGGCAGTTGGAGTCACTGTTGGTGCATACCAGTTGGAGAATATTTATATTATATTTATATTTATATTAACGTCATTACATTTTGAATATTATTTGGGGGCTGCTTTAGAATTTTATTTCTAAAATACAGGGAAAGAGATCTCAAACACTTTCAACTTCCTTCTTGGGAGAAAAATATCTCGGCTAGATTGTGGAAGGCAGAGCACACAGCAAACCTTAGTGCACAGGCTAATCTCTCCCTTTTGAAAAAGATAAACTTGTTTGAGTGAGGTTCAGATTCAACTGAGAAATAAAAATAAAAACTGAAGACATTTCCATGGGGCCCCTGTGCCTGGCCATTTTCCTTGTCCTTGGAGGCACCCCAGGGTATTCAAGTGTCTGGACAAAGAGTACATGTGTTGGGGTGGGGGTGTACAGGAGTGTGTGTGTGTGGGGGGGAGGTGCATATGTCCCACAGGGGGAGGGAACGAACAAGTGCTATGCTGCGGGAGCTGAGTTCCAGCCCTGCCTCTGCCACTGACATCCTGGGGAGCCTCCAGTGGCCTCATCCTTCCTGATACTTGTATCTGCACAACATGAGAGAGTTGGGCTGACATATTTGAGAAACAAACAAACAAAAAAAACCCTCTTCCTATTTAAAGAGTCTTGTAATTTCCTATCCTTCTCCATTAGCCAACAAAGTTTGCCTTAATGTTTTCAAGTTTTCCTTTGTGACTGCTACATCCAGATTTCACGGAGTACTTCCCCCAGGGACCCGCAGCCTGTGCGGAGCACCTAGCGGGGAGCAGTGCTATGGGCAGCAGCCCTGTGAGCCCCCAGGCGAGTGCACTACAGGGCTTTCTGAAGTGCTGCTCAGGAGTCTCTCGCAGCCACAAGAGTGCCACACTGCTGCTAGTCACAGTGGGGACTGGTGGTGACAGCAGCTGGATACTTTTTTTTTTTTTTTTTTTTGCGGGACTGGGGTTCAAACTCATGACCTTGCACTTGCCAGGCAGGCACTTGTGCCATGGAGCTATCTTCCCAGCCCCTACAGCTGGATACTTTTATGGAGTGTGGTACTGTTATGGAGTGGACAGATGTTAGTCACACAGTGCATACCAAGTGGGCAATCGTGGTCTCCATAAATAGTACCCCTTGCCTACTCTGAGACCCATAATAGCGGCCATAGCCTCTTCCAACCCGCAGCATCTTTTGCTTAAAATCTCAAGCTAACACATAAAAGATTAGTTTTCTGGTGAATTAAAATGTGATTAGTTTTTGTGTTTTGAGGAAACCTGAAATTTCATTTTTTCTTTTTTCATATTTAACAGGGTCGACAGGGCCTCACTACTCAGATTGGACCCAGTGATCCTCCTGTTTTCAGCCTCCCAAGCACTGGGAATATAGGGGTACACCATCACACCCAGTTCCCTCTCAGCACATCCTGGGAGCACAGCCAGCACGGCATTCAGGGATCGAACCCTGGGCCTGGGGCCTGCTTAAAGCAGGTGCTTTAGTCTGCTGACCTCCTCCTTTTTTAATATTTGAAATTTCTGTACTCTAAAAGCAGTGCTATATTTTCAAAAGAATACAGACTCACAGTTTTTATAATATTATTAAATGACTTTTGAGGAAAATGTCCACAACCTACACATACATGCTTAAATGTATCTTTTTTTAAGACAATTTTCATGTAATATGTGCAAAAAGATACTTCTTTTGCCATTCGAAGTACTACAAAATTAACTGTGAAATAAAACATATATGCAAAAAATAAGAAAATTCTCCCTTGCTGAATATTTGAATGTGTACAAGCATACTGCACACACTTGAATGCATGCATAGAGCGAAGTGCAGATTAATTTAGAGGGACATTCCTAGAAAAGGAAGCTTGGATTCAAGGTTCCAAGGATGTCAAGGACATGTTGGAAGAGTGCAAGGGCTCTGAATCTGGAAGGCACCAGCGTTGTTCATAATCACTGAGACACTCTTGTCTCCTGAGCACATTGTCAGGATCAGGCACTGATTAAATATTTTCCAGCTCATGTGATCTTCCCACCAAGCCCGTGTTTGGTACCATTCTCCACTTTTTCAGTGAGGAGAAGTGAGGCTTATGCCTTCAGTCCAGGAGCCAGTGGAGAATGTGAACTGACACTCAGGTCTGCTGGGGCTTACCCAGTGTACCATGCTGAGACCTGAGGCCAGGCAGGGGGTCGGGCCTGTGAAAGGTGCAGCAGACAAAGTCAAGGGCATCACAACCCGACGCCCAGCCTGGAGCAGGAATTGCGTGTTTACCCGACAGGTGATGGAGATCCACTGCATGCCTCTGGAAGACCTGAATGGAGGCCTGTTTGAGAAGCCACATGTAATATTAAGGATCAGAAAGAGAACCACAGTTTGAACCTATCTGTTTAATGGCAGTGGGCATGGAAAGGAAGCCATGTCTCACCGAGACCCCTGCATGGAAATTATGTAGAACTGCAAGCCATGCTGATGCAGGCAGTGGAGAAGAGAAGGAAAAACAGACTTAGCATACCACAGCCGGTGCCACTGCTGAGACTAACAACTGTAGGAAGCTGTGCACATTCGGGAGAAAGATGAAGAAAATGGAGTGTGATCAGAATATAGGGAAATGTCATATTGTTTGTAAAAAACATTATTCAGTTAAAGACTTAGGGCTATTAATCCACCTTAAGATACACACCCCCAGCTTGGCACACACTTATCCCATCGTTCTTGCCACCGTCTGAAGGAGCTCAGGAAATCCTCCTTCTTGAGTGTCTGTCTTTAGTAGGTATGCTTGAAATACAGTGAAAGCCACTGCCACATACCACCTGACAAAAAGGTGTGAAAACATTACAGGGTGATCCCAAGCACCGTATGCACTCAACCTGGCATCAGACACCTTCTGGCTCCTCCACAAAGTCAGCATCACCATGAAAGGCAAACACTCTGAGGTAACTCCAGACAGGGAGGCAGCCATTGCAGTGGAACTCTAAAGACTCATGTAAGGAGACATCCAGAACTGCTTCCAAAAGTTGTAAGAATGATGGGGTAAATGGGCTTGAAGCAAGAGGGAAGACTCTGAGATGAACTAAGGACAGAATGTATAAAATTTGAAAACATTCACCCAGGGCTGGGGAGATAGCTCCGTGGCACAAGTGCCTGCCCGGCAAGTGCAAGATTGTGAGTTCAATCCCTGTTTCCACAAAATAAATAAATAAATAATAAATTTAAAAAATCAACCAATGAAAACATTCACCGTACATTTTGATCACTCTTGGTACTTGATAACTGACTGATAGGGCTCTCACCTCTCTTTCAGTCATGCTCAGGTCTTTGAGAAATACAGTAAAACTTGGGACTATAGCTTCTGTGCATGTTCCGTAAGATAAGCAATAATTTCTTCTTTTTAAAATTTATTTATTTATTTATTAGGTATAGGATCTTGCTACACAGCTGAGACTTGTAGTGATCCTCCTGTGTCAACCTCCCCAGCACTGGGATTATAGGCATGTGCCACCACACTCAGTTTTGGGGCTGGCATGGTGCACCTGGGTCGGTCTGGCAAGTGGTGATGGGGACTGAACCCAGGTCCTTGAGCCTTAGGCAGGCACTAATTTCTAATAAATCTTCACCTAATGAATGAGCAAGGGCTTGCAATACGAGTGGCATGTGATGCTGAACGCCACAAGAGCACAACTGAGCTGTCATTCACCCCTCTCTTGCTTCAGGATTGCGGTGATCTGCTCTCAACAGCAAGAGGTTCCAGAGATGTGACCTGAAGGTGGGGGAGGTGGAGGAATCCCACGCTTCAGGTGTGCAAACTCTGGGCAACTGCAAAATGGTGCAGACAAGCTTCCTCTGGGTAAAGCTGGAGCAGTGCCAACGATGAAGTTACTGAGTGACAGTGCAATGCCGTGCTGTCTCAAAATGCTCGCAAGGAAGCAGAAGCAAGTGCATTGGACAGGTTCTTAAGCGGGCCCAAAAGGAAAAGGTTCCACTGAGCCAATGGATGACACTAACGCTGTTAGAGCACGCAAGCCCTGTGCTCCAACCCTCCCCTCACTCATCTCCCTTGCAGCAGCTGCCAAGGTTTTTCAGGGTAAGTGCTGGTTAATTTGACATTTTTCTTTGTATCTTCTTTATTATTTTGCATTATTTTACAATACTGTGATTGCTTTTATATCAATATTTTGGGCTAATAAAATCACTTGAGTTTCAATTTTTTTCGTATGGGAAAATTAACTCTGAGCTATAAGTGCATTAGGTTACAAGCAGGTTTGTGGCATGAATTATGCTTGCAAGCCAAGGCATCACTGTACAGAAAATGCAAGGCCATTACTAGTGTCTTTTCTGATCATTTTTGTCTTTGGTAACATCACATACAATAAGCAAATGGCTATATATGTGTGTGCATATTCATACGTGTGTATTAGCATTTATTTAACAAGGTCAACATCTCTCAATCAAAAAATATGCATACATATATAATTACCTGCTCATAGTGATAGTCGCGTATGTACTTTTATGCTAAATGCATTGGAAGCATTTTCCAGCATTTTTTCAATGGGAATGTATAGGTCTTTATGGAAGGTAAAAGCATAATCTCCATCTCTTGGGAAATCACATAATTTTCAGTCACACTTTTCTTCTACATGTTTCTCACTCACCTCTTCCTTTCTTTCTTCCTTTCTTTCTTTCTTTCTTTCTTTCTTTCTTTCTTTCTTTCTTTCTTTCTTTCTTTCATGGGACAGGGGATTGAACTCAGGTCTTCGCATTTGCCAGGCAAGCACTTATTCTACTGAGCTGTCTCCCAAGCCCCCTCACTCACCTCTCTTGAAAATTTCATAACGAATGGAAAATCCTGCGCCATGTGTTTCATAGTCAGAGACAAATTTGATGAAAAGAGATTGTCCTGAGGACACTACAGGGGAAGGTGCGATCTTCCCACAGAACTTTCCCCATAAACGTCCACTTTCATTTTCTCCGTCGATGACTTCCACGTAGTCATACCTGGCACACAAACAGGAGGGGAAACATTAGGTTGTCAATAAATGCCCTTTTCATTTCAATTATTGAAAAGCTAATATTATCCAGCATAGTCTGTCAAAAAAAATGTTGTCTGTATTTGTCACTGAATTACATGGAGGGGAAAAATATCTAGTAAAATGAAATAATTAAAATGGACTACATCACGTCTGTATGCATCATCTGGCAACCCAGAACTATTAAGAATAATGGTGTCCATTATAGTCACAGACAATGTCAGTTAAAGTAACCAATTAGCAAGAGAAAGAAAAATCTCATGAGCACAATTCTCTATTATTAAATTGTGTCCCTTTGTCTATGGTGGTGGGGTGTCAATACATAATGCTATGCATTCTTTTCAAACTGTGAAGTTCTTTTATGAATTCAAAATGTCTCCTTAGCTGGAGCTCTCCATGAAGAATACTTTGATTTCTGTGAGCAACCCTTTAAACATATGGCCACAGAATAATAAACAGACTCTTCACTATTTAACTCAATTCCACAAACTCCAGACTTCCTAGGGAAAAAAAACCAAAAAACAAAAAAAAAAAACAACAACAACAACAACCAAAAAACCTCTCTGTAGCCACTTTCAATAGTGAAAACCACAGATTTTCTTCCCCAAACTATGCTTGGGTCATAAAACATAATTTATCCACAAGAAAAAAAGTTTATTTAAAAACGGAAAGTAGGTTTGCTTATACCTACCAGTCTGAATCTATAAAGGAATATTGTAGGAAAAACAAATATGAACACTTGAAATCATCTAATTATATAATTAGAAATTTAGACTTAATAATAATGCACAACAGAGACATCTGATAAAGGAACAATAAAATATCCTAAAGAGTGTATTGAGATAACAGGTGTGCTTGAAAGCTTAGAAGACTATCACCAAAACCTGGCATCCCCAAGGAAAATGAGAAGAGTTTTGCTTTTCTGGTATTACATATTTCTTTAACTCTTTGTCTTTCATTTCTTTCTGCTTCCAGCTCATCTAGGAGTTAGAAAATTTGATTTGTCTTCACTTTCTTCCTGGGACTGACATGAGAACATGATAATCAGTTCATTTCAAATCTTTATTTCTGTGTTTAACTCAGCTCAAAGGTCCTCGGACATATTAATTTGAAGCATGTCTCAAATATGACAGTCACATAAATTGTATCTGGCAATTGAAAAAACAAAGCGGGGAGAAATCTTCATGCTGACCAACGTCATCTTTAACAATCCTCTTCAACTGCCTGAGGCACGTTACTTATGTTTACATAAAGTCCCAAGAGGCAACTGCAATGATACCACGAGTTAGAGTAGATGGCTTAGGCACTCTATATTAAAAAGGACATTACCTCATCCATTAAAATTGCGTGTCAGCTTTGTGTACATTAGGAATAAAATAAAGCTGACATTGATGGGGCTACACATTTACATATATGCATTTTCCCTGTTGCATCTAATATTTCCAGTAGTGATCACTTGGCCTGTTAACCTGGTGTCCCTTTGCAGAGCTGTGGAAATACACAGAGGAATTATTCCTCTCTCAATACTTTGAGAGACACTTTGCATTTAAAAGAAGACAAAAGAGGAGAGAGAGGAAGAAGAAGAGGAGAAGGAGAAGGAAGAAGAAGAAAGCATTAATGCTCAAAATCCTAATCAGCTTGCATAGCAACTTGAGGCAGCTGGAAAGAACACCATCTCTGAATTCATTAAAACCTTGAGTTGGCATTTATGGAGTAATTCCTTTTATCACTACTGCTTCATTGACAAGACAGGTCTGCATGCTTTGCCCCACGCTTTCTTCTAATCTAACTGTGATCTGAACTGGTGGCTGTGTTTGGTCTAGCAACTGTGCATCCAGCTTTGGAATATAGGCTTTTTACTTGAATCTTGACATGGTTTGAATACTAAGTAGCCAGATCCTGGTACATGGGGTTTTGCAGGCACATATTGGAGAAGTGGCTCAGGCATTTGGAAGAACTAAGGGCTTTTCTGGGAGGACTTTTCTCTCAGGTATTAGAGAGCTCAGCTAATACAGTACAGCAAATTACAACTTAGAAAAACACTTGCATTTTAATTCACATATCCTGGAATAGTAAACACTAGGCTCTGTTCTTGGCAACAGCAAAAGACATTTTTTAAATGGGGCAGGGTCTAGAATCCCTTCCCAAACAGAGATAGGTCATTGCGTAGTCAACTGCCAAGTTTAGGAAATCGAATTGCTCAGGGACACTCCTTCAAAGTATATCCAGGTGGGCCCCAAAGAGTATCATGAAGAGTAATTCTTGTAAATACTCATGAGGGTGTGTTATGCACAAGTTGCAAAGGGGAGTATTGCCAGGGAAGTTAGGGTAGCAGCTTGTGTCTCCCTCTGGAGTTGATACCAGTTCCACTCCGTAAGTTTCTCACTAGCAAACGCTGTGCCAGGCATGCAGCTAGTGTGCCAGCATCCCTCCTTGGGGACCCAGTGTGTCACCATGGCAACGCACCCAGCCTGCATTGGCCTGAGGCCCAGGATACTGAGTTTGCAAATTTCGATCTCCCAGCCGGCTGCACATTGCTCTGTTGCTGCTGCCGGGGAGTCAAACACTGCAACACACTGCCTAAAGCGTCAGCCTCTCCAGCGGTGAGGCCAGAGGCAGGCAAAGGTGAGAGGGGAGGCGCCTGTGGGGCTCGAGCTGAGAACCGCTGTGCTCCAGGTATTCGAGGAGAATGAGTGATGCACCTCAAGAATCAAATTCGTAAAAACAGGATGACTTGGGCCCAGAAGGATGGCTCAGTGGTCTAAAGCGCCTGCTTAGGAAAGGTTAGGCGGCTGCAGGGACCAGGGTTTGATCCCCGGCACCACATGCTGTGCCAGCCCTGCCCTCAGGGCAGACTGAGCCGACCATAAAAATAAATAAACAAAAGTTCTGAAACAAGAAAAAAAAAAATAACCATAACTAGTGTTTAAAAAAAAAAAAAACCAAAAAACAAAAAACTGGATGAGGGGCTGGGGAGATAGCTCCAAGGCACAAGCGCCTGCTGGGCAAGTGCAAGGTTGTGAGTTTGAACCCCGGTCCTAACAAAAAAAAAAAACAAAAAAAACAAAACAAAACTGGATGACTGGGGAAGTGGATTCCTCCTCCTGCGTGGGTCTCAGTTCCACTAACACAACACTCCTGGTGACAAAGAGGGCTGTCAGGGTCGAAAAAGCAGCATCCTTCTCTGCCAGGGTCCTGATGCTGGGCCCCTGGCTATCCCTGCTCACATGTTCTTCCCATGTGCCAACAACAGGTTGGAGACATAGTGTGGGCTTTGAAAATCTTTCTTGATCTTCTAGACATCTTTTGCTTCTTAAGTCTTCTGCTCTAACCTTTCCCACAGCTCAGGAACAGTGGTGAGCAGGTAGCAGAACATTTCCTGGGAAGTGATGCCAAGATCACCACTAGCCTTTTAGCAATTAAAGTGCATGTTCCCGTGGTTTCCATGTTAGGGTATTTTTCCACTCAATGCCTCAGGCGGGTCTCCCCCCAAGTGGCCCTGCCCTAAAACCCAAGCTCTGTGCTCTGTGGGCCTTCATTTTTATTCCCTCCCTGCCTTGCACTTTCCAGCTAGATGTGGGGGTGGAGCATGTTAAGTCCTAATACTAACCAAAGGTTAGGTTTTCCAGAAGAATGATAACAGAATAAAGACTTTCTTCTAAAGCTTCTGAAAAGGATTACCCAGAGATTATTTCATTCCTTTCGAAAGGTTGAATTACGGCTTCAGGACAATGGCCAAATAGGGGGAAAAGGCATGGAAAGGGACAAATGTATTTAGTCACTAAAGGGCCATTTCAGCCCTTTCATAGGTATGCCGCACTGAACACACAGACAGAACACTTCCCTGACATCAGGGTTTCTCTCACAAGTGCAAATGACGCTTGGTAGAGGCCGCTAACTGTAAGAAAGCCAATCCTTGACAGGGAGTTGTAGGATACACCGAGCTACCGATCCGAGCCCCCACCCCAGGCTGCAGGACTTTCTCACATTAGGAGGAAGGGGGTTTTAGGTGGTGTCTTTCGAATTGACTTCCAAGAGATTTACCCCTCGGGCACAGGCACAATCATAATGGAGGAATCTGATACCTGACATCATACTCCAGAGTGAGAAATGATGTTGCCCACATAATTTCACCCGAAAAACTGTGTTTTTGTGGGTCTTTGGTTTATTTTGCACAAGGCATTGAACAGCTGTCCCAACTGAACAACTGACAAACGACGGCAGTGCTGTTGAGCCTTGCCTTTGGTTTCCCTTAGAAGAATACGACAGAAGATTTGGAGATAAACACACACAACGGGGACGCTAGAAGTGAATCCTTGGCCCAGGGATCTCGTGGAAGATATGCGCCTCCTCAGTTCCATGTGCCTGTAATGTGCCGATCGATTTATACGAAAACCCTTCCCATGATCCTAGGCTCTTGTTAACAAAAGTACTTCTTGGAAATCCATTCAAAAAGAATAATGTATATTGATATACATTCACATTATGGAATATTATGCAATTGTTGAAAGCATATTGAGTAAAAGTATTTTTATAACAGAAAATATGATTATGTTGTAATTGAGAAAAGAATATGCATTCTTATAGACAGTGTAATCTCAATTCTTATTCACATGCAGACAAAACACTAGAAATAAATATGCAAAGCTATTATAAGTGGTGATGTTTACCACTTAGTTATGAGATTGTTTTTTATTTATTTCTGTATTATTGAACTCTTACAGTGTATCTATATTCCTTATAAATAGATAAAATTATTTTGAAGAGCATTAACTATCTGCGTATAAAGTAGAAAATCAATACCTGACTGTTCAGTAACAGCTTTATACTCTTGGTTAGAAAATGCCATCTTTATAAAGCCTTATTTGTTTGCTGCCTTAAAAAAAAAAAAAAAAAAAAAAAAAAGCACTATCATCAGATCCATCAGACTCTCTGGTTTTTTATTTGTTTGTTTTTGGTACTGATGCTAAATCAAATTATATTTGCTGATTTCTGAAATGCTGGACTAATACTCAACATTCCAGAATAATTTCTGAAATTTAAGCTCCTGGGCTGTTGTCAGAATCTTTTTTTTAAATTATGTTTTCATGTTTCCCTTCCAAGTTTGTTTCTATACCTATAACATAATTTTTTCCTTCAAAGCCAAACATTTGTACAAAAATGGAGGCATCTTGACATCATACCTGAAAGGAGCTGAGTCAGACTCAGAAGTTTAACTATCAAGTGGTTTCCTTTGTTTGAGAAACTCAAATTGTAAATAGAAAGCGAAGCAAAAGAGATAATAGGAAGTATGGAGGTGAGGTCTTTCTCACACAAGAAGGGGATCAAGAGATGGAGGGAGGGAAGAAAATGAACTAAGAATTAAGACTGCTATGGCGACGTGTCACCTACTCATGGGGAACATAAATATTATGAATGGCAAACATAGCTGATTAAAAAAATGATAGATTTTCATGTGTATTTCTTTCATTTATCTATTTGTCTGTCTATCTCTCTGTCTATCCATCTATCCATTTGTCTGTCTGTCTGTCTGTCTATCTATCTACTTACCTGTCGCCTATCTACCATCCTACACACACTTTATGTTTTATAATCAGGATGGTGGAACACTCGTCCTTGATTCAGGGCTCTTATGCGTAGGAGAGTGGTTACTCAAGTAGAATTTGCATTTTTCCAACCACTGAGTTCCTGGCAATCCTTTTACCCAAATTCAGGCTGTAAATGAGTTGACAGAGACCAAGTAAGGTCTTTGCTGTCTTCATTGCTCCAACATGAGCATAATTTCCAGAATTCAGGGCTGATCCTCTGACTGTTTGGGCTTGAGCCAGTGAGGTGTGAGACAGCACTGCTAGCAGGATTAGAGGATTTCTCGTCTGATGGACGCTGCTGGGTTTACATATGCCAGGCGTCACCTGACTATAAACAGGGGGTCCATGTCTCATGCCTCAAAACTCAAAAAATATTTGCACAATCTTTTCTTAGTGACATTTTATTATGTTACTGCCTTTCTCAGAGACATACCCATGGTTATTCTTGAGGTCATCCACAGGCTTCCAAGTAGCTTCTAAAAAAATTCCCAATGTTACATAGTCTACCCACATGGTTTTGACGTTACATGCCCTCTATGAAGTAAGAGAAAGGTTTCCGTATGTGGCATACTCATATGACCCATTTTCTAATAATCAAAACACAATAAAGTTCATAGAGCTAATTTCATACAATAAAAAAGTGAAACTTTAAGTATCTGGAATGTCTCAGGGTCATAACAATGACCATGATTTCATTAAAATCATAGAAAACTGATGGTTAATAGGTTAGATATATGAAGTATACAGTTTACAGTCCCAGGAAATAAAGCATTATAAACATGAAGACAAAATATTACAGAAAAAAGTTACAGTGGAATAAAATTAAAAGGAGATTGACTATGGGAGGGACTATGATGGCTAAAAATGCATCGTGGCTGGTCCAGAAGGAAAGAAGTGGAGGCAATAGCATGTAGCAGGATGTAGCTGTTGCTTTCCTGCTGCAGAAGAATGAATGATGCCTGATTTTGTGGTCTGAAGCAGCCCCAAAGCATGAGCTTCAGTGCTGTAGGTCTACAGCCTGCTGTGGCTGGCTCTCTACCCTGGTGTCACAAGGTGTTCCCCACACAGATCTCTCCCTGGAATCCAGCATCCTGGCCAATGCTCCCCCTGCTGGGGCTGAGGTCAGTTCCTGTGATGACAGCCTGTAGACTCCGCGTCCTTGTCTGCTGCCAGTGTGGGCTGCTCTCAGATCCTGGGCATGGCCTGCATTCTGTCAAGTGGCCCTCCACATCTTCCAAGCCAGCCCAGGACTACCCATCACATTGACTTCTTCTTATGCTTGCTTCTTGAGGTCAACTGAGTTGGCTCCTTAATTAAATCTACACAATTCCTTGGCAGCATCACCTCAGTTAGTGTCAAATGAGTAACTGGGAGAAGGTGTGTGTGCACCAGGGGATGGAAACCAGAGGTTGTAGACCAAGCTCACGTAGGTCAAGGGTAGATC
This sequence comes from Myocastor coypus, assembly GCA_004027025.1. NCBI lineage: Eukaryota > Metazoa > Chordata > Mammalia > Rodentia > Myocastoridae > Myocastor > Myocastor coypus. The sequence continues at coordinate 61,736 of PVJA010001259.1, read as the reverse complement.
AGAAGCTGCAATGAGTACCCAAGGCAGGAGGGATCAGCTTTGCACATCACCTGGTAAAGAAGAGAGGGGTCTAGGGTAAGGCAAGGGCAGGACAGGGACAGGAAGGTGATGGCAGGGTCCACTTTGATGTTCTCATGTCATACAGTTTTTTGGGTTAGGAGCGCTGAGTCCACAGGCACCACTCACAGAGAAAATGAAACAGGGCTCTCGGTTTAGCCATATTCTTGTGACTGATGCAAAAAGAGAAATTCCAAGATGGGCCAAGGCACATGTCTAGAGACTGAAAGGTGGTAATAACTTAATTTGAAACTAAATATATAAAAGAGTCTAAGACATGTGAAAAGTCATGCTCAAATATATATAATTTTAACAGGAAATATTTAGAGTATACTTCTTATTTCTGAAGAATTTTACTTCACAATTACTTGCCAATCTTTATTGGCAAGTAAAATTTAGAAGAACTCTTCACATAGGAAAACATTTCTGATTAAACTCAGATTATGAAACCCAAAGATATATTTTAAGAGGAAGCTAAGGAACATTTTCCTTAAAATAACTCTGCCCTAGAAGTGATGGAGTCTTCCAGTGTCAGATTCCCAAAGTTCAAGATTTTGGAAATTCACATGCCTTTAATTACAATAAATTCAGTTCCTAAGAAAAACTATGCCATCTGGAAGATGTTAACATCATTTACAACTTGTTCACCTTCTTATTGCATAGAAAATTTTTGCTCCTTGTCAATTTTCCACTGTTCTCCAGGAAAAAAAAAAAAAAAATCATAGGTTACAAATTGGCTTGATTTTAATTCTTTCCTATTTACTTTAAGCCTTGAAGATATTTTTTCTCTATAGAGTAGTCTCTCTGCTCAGTCTTTTATTAAATAATTTTATTATTAAATTAATTGAATCTCCTTCAACATGACCCAATGGAGAAATGGCTTGAATGGTGAGAATTAAATTCTAGTTCAGGATTCACTCCCAAAACGCTGATTCAGTGAGGAGTCCTCTCTACCAAGAACTCTCACTGCTATACACTAGACCTGGAATGTCCCCTACAGGCCCCTGTCTTTAAGGCTGGGTGCTATTGGGAGGTGGTGGGCCCTCTAAGAGGTGCAGCCTAGTGAGAGGGTTTCTGGTCACTGGGGTGCACCTCGGAAGGAAATAGTGGAACCTCAACCCTTTTTTCTTCCTCTCTTTTGCTTTCCTGCCACACAGTGAGCAGTTCTGCCAGACCAACTGCTCCTATCAGATGAACTGATTCTCAATTGGCCCTCAGCAGTGAGCACAAGCCCTCATGGACACAAAGGTTTAAACTGTGGGCCTCTATTGACTTCTCTGTAAGTTGATTTACCTCAGCTACTTACTGCATTAATAGAAAGCCCATTAATACAGTGTCCACCTCTGACATTGAACACAATGTCAAAGGGAACAATGAGGCAAAGAAGTGGCACTTGCCTAACATTGGGTGTGCAAGTTAACTAAGACTGGATAACTGTAATTTGAATTGGATTTTCCACATGCTCTGCCACTGAATGCTGAGGAGCCCTGGGCAGGTCATTTAACCTCTAGGAATCAAAATCGCTCACCTGTGAAACAAACCTAATGAAAATTAACTTATCGAGCCAGAGGGGCATAATATATATAACTTTTGTAGAGGGTTGGTGTTTCCTTTCCAAGGGAAGCTGAAATATGGAAAGAAGAGAGACAAATAGGAAACTAAAGGGAGCAGAGCTTTGTCTTCTAAAATGTGGACCTCCCTATGCAAGATGGGCTGGCTATTTAGGTAGTCCAGGAAATTCAACCATCATTACATGATGGGGCTGGAGGCAGTATCAATCATAGAGGACTAACTCTTAGAATACGACCACAACATCATACTCTGAAAAATATCATTTGGACTGACAGTGGGTCTTGCCTCAGTTCTACTGCCAGAAATCAACCAATTAAAGCCACAGCCAGTAACAGAGTTAAAGAAAGCAACTTGTGCACATCATAGTATGCTGTTTTTTTTTTTTTTTTTTTTCTAAACACTAAGTCTATTAAGTGTTTCCATTCATGATCCTGACTGATTTAATGATCTGCAGTTGGACTGGTGCTATTAGAGTACAGGGCTCACTTCTCTTTCCAAGCTCCTTATTTGGTATGGTGGAAGCGCCAGGGTGCAACTTCCTGCTCTGCAAAGGCTGGCTGCAGTGACTCTGGCTTTCAGTGTCACAAAATCATAATCCTCATTTTTTTTTAAATCTTTTGGAAAGAAGAAATGAAGCTATAATTCTGTTTGAGACCATGGGACCTAATGTGCTAATTTTAAGAGCTTAAAAAATCCTCCTGATTAATTAGTAATTATACAGTGGAGCTATAGGTAGTTTGCAATCAGAGTTGCAGGAATGAACATCAGAAAATATGTATTTTTTTTAAAAGGCATTTTCCCACTTTCTCCAGCAATTATCATAGACCCTGTCCAGTACCCAACAGGTAGGATTATTCCTTTGCAGTGGGGAAGCCCATGACCTAGAAACCACCAGCCAACTTTCCTGAAAAAAATGGAAAGAAGGAACTGCTGAAGGAAAATGGCTCTACTGACACAGACTTGATGGTTACATCTATCTTTTAGTGACATCATTAGTTACAAAACAAAACAACAAACCTTAAGGTTAAGCTGAACCTTTGGATGGGCCCTGGGTCCAGGCTCAAGCCCAGATGTGCTCTTCTGTTCAGCAGAACCTCCAGGTTTGCTTACAGCATGAACTAGTAAGCTAAGCACAACCGAGGAACATGGATCTTATAGATGTGGACTTCATGCACTTATGATGCGGGAATGAAGGCATAGGAGAAAAACAGATCATGTCACAGAGAGTTTTCTTTTACTTCGATCCCCAGTGTTCATCAAAAGCCGCCGCATGCTGTTTGCTATAAGTCACCTTCAAGTCTCATGCGTTGGGGGCGGTAGCATTTTTTTCTTTGCCATTTTGTCATTATTTGAAACTCTATGATGTCAGTGGGTGGATGTATGAGCAGGAGACTTGTGGACACCTAGAAATCTAGTTAGTGCCCTGGCAAATATTCCATTTATGTCTCAAATTATATCTATCCCAAATCAAGTCATTAATGCAACGAATACTTCGTGCAAGGAGAAAAATCTCTGCAGACAGGTAATACTTCAAATGGGAACCTGGGCCCTTCTCAATAGGACAGCATGCAAACTGCAGCAAAACCAAATTCTGAGGGTTGTTGACAGTTGCCTGAACACTTACAGTCTTGATTATTTTCTTTTCACTGATACACCTTCCAGATTGAGTAATTTATTGGCGTGCAGCCAGGTTTTAACTATTTCTGTATTAAGAACAAGCTCTTGAAGGAAGAAAAGATTTTAATGACCTAGGTGGCCTCATGATTTATAGGGACTTTAAGAAGCAATTGTGTGTTTAGAAGAAAGGTGAGCAGTGGCTATAAACATTATTGGTAGCCTGAAGAGCAGAGCACCATCGTAGCTAAGTTTAACATATGACTCAGCCTGTGGACATAGGACCTGTGATTGCCACATGGATTCCACTCAAGCATGAGAACGTAGCACCCCATCTTCCCACCCCTGTGCCTTGCAGCCTACAAATGACATTATGATAAGCTTAACAGGGAGGAGAAGGAGACATGATCAAATTTGTGGGAATAAAATGTAGTGTTAAGCGAATGGTCCCAAGTGCATGTTTTTCCCAAGCATAACATAAGCTAGAAAAAGGTATGAAAGTTTCCGATCACCCCAAGGCTCAGTTGGAAAAACAAGGCATGTGGGGCAAGGAGGCAGAGTGCTGTGTCTTCCCGTCTGTGCTGTGACTGAGTATCCCAGGGCCAAAGGGGATTTGGCACTTTTTTTTTTTCTCCTATAAACAAATACATAAGTGATGTAACTTTTGACTGTATGGAAGCTGCTTAATTTCTTTGAATATTTTAAATGTAGAGGGCTAATACAGATTGCACTTTGAATATAAATAAAAGCTTACTAAAGGAGTTGGTAGTGTGAATATAGTCAGGAGGATAGACACAGTAGGTTGGCTTACTAGTATTATAAAATGTTTCAAGGAAGAAATATGTATTTTTCCAAAATTATTAGGGAAGAGCCACACATAAAGTTCCTTCCATGAATTGGCACAATTTATATCAGCATAAAGCTGTCAGATGTCCTAAAGTCATGAAATCTTCTTGACTTCATCAACTTGGTTTAAAGCAATCTCATTAATCACAGGCCTTTTTGTTACATAATATTTGTGGATTTTATGTCCACCAAAATCACTTCTGTGAGTCATTCGTAGGTAAATGGTCGCACCTTGATACCATGACACTAAGTGAAATAAATCAAACAAAGATGGTTAAATATCACCAAGTTTCTCTGATGAGAAACTCAAGATATAAATAATTTCAAGAACTAAATAATCCATTCCCATATCTACACCTCCCTTTCTATCTTACGTGGTCTCCCAACCTGTGTTCAGTTGTTCTGTCAGTTAATTTGTAACTGCAAGCATAGGAAATAGAATAAAAAGTGGTAGCTTGCCTAGTCCCATTTTACATTAAAGAACGGTGTAAATCATTGGATCACTCGAGGCACACCATGGCTAGACCCCACTGGGTTTTTTTTAGGACTTTCCTTATCATGGCAAGAACGTGCTCATGTGCATACAGTAGTTCAGATGACAGAAGACTATATACAAAGCAAAAGTTTCCCTGATTTCCATTTTCCCAGGCCTATGTTTGTTACCCTCATTTTCATATTTTAGTTTTAGCTCTCAATGGCTTCAATTATTGTTTTCTATTGAATTTATTATCATGAACAACTGGATGTTTTCACTTCTTTTATAAATATGTTGTATTTCTCATGGAATATTATCCTTTCCTTCTTTCCATTTCGTGATGCATGTGATGTGTTAATTTAAAATTAGCAATATACATAAAAACAGAGGGAAGACATTTATTAGACAAGGGGATAGGAATAGAGAGGAGAAGGGAGCACGAGGGAGGACAATAGTGGGGTTGGGTCTCATCAAAACATGTGACATGCACGAATAAAAACATCACAGTCAAGCCAATACTTTGTACAAGTGTATGCACTAGTAAAACCTTAATAAAATGAAGCTAAAATACTCCTTTTAAGCTACTAAAAGTTAAAATAAAAGGTAGGTAATAGGAAACAAAGATGTAGACTTTATGGAAATGCAAAGAGGATCTAGAGGTGGAGGGAGACAGGAAAGTAAAGGAGATAAAGGGAATTAAAAATGATTAAGACTTGAGAGCTGGGCGTGGTGGCGCACGCCTATAATTCCAGCACTTGGCAGGTTGAGGCAGGAGGATCAGTGCGAGTTCGAGACCAGACTGAGCTACAAAGTGAGCTCAAGGCCAGCCTGAACTGCACAGGGAAACCCTGTCTCAAAAAGGCCAAAAAAAAAAAAAATAAATAAATAAATAAAGACTTGGTATGTTGGGCCAGGGAGATAGCTCAGTGGAGTAAGTGCTTTCTTGGCAAGAGCAAGGTCCTGAGTTTGATCCCTGGTACCACCACAAGAAAAAGAAAAGACTTGGTATGCCTATGTACCCACCCCCAAGATGAGCGTAATCATCATGTATCACAGCCATATACTAATGAAAAGCAAGGAACAAAATAAAACTGCGCTATTTTGTCCTAGTACAGAAGAGAAACAATAAAGAAAAATTTAGAGAGGGACTCAAGTTTGCAAATGACATAAATTTGAGAAGATAGAGATAAATTTGGCAACCAAATCCCTTCTGCTATTCTGCCTTAAATGTCAGGAATTTAATTTAACTGAGTGCTTTGGAAAATTGTTTTAGCAACTGTTCCTGACCAAACAGGTACAATGGTGACATCTACAGCTGCCTATACTTGGTAAAAGGGACTGGTTTTCTCTGCTTTATCACTCTGATGAAGGGAATTAAGAATGCTTTGATTTTACCAGTTACTTAGAAGTAAAGCTATAGCACGAACACAATTTAGAGACAGAGGCAGACTAATATTCCACCTTTTTAAATGAGAAAACTGAAGTTCACAATGAATTAATACAAGACTCAGAACTTTTCACATATTCTCATCAGAGATCAACCTTCCTGGCTCACTCTTAGGAGACAATGAGAAGTCTTTAAGCTCATTAGGATCCATTTCTAGTTTGAGATGACTACCAAGAGATGGCTCAGCCCCTCTCAGAATCCTATAGGGAGCCTGGCATGGTGGACCCACAATCCCTGAGCCCTGGTCAGCAGAGCCAGGAAGAATATAAGTTAAAGTCCAGTCTGGGTAACTTAGCCACTTAGTACACTCCTGGGTCACGATAAAAAATAAATTTGGGTTGGAAATGTAGTTCAGTGCAATGGTCTTTTAACTCCCAGTACTGAAAAAACAGTGCACGTATATTTCCAAGGCTCTGGAAGCTGTGTTGGGGATCTGCCATGGGGAATGGGTGGGGTCAGACCTGCATTCTCCTTTGCCTCCTAACCACTTATATGTGTTTCTTCTCCCTCCCACCCTGCACCACCAACCTCTGCCATTCTTGCTGCTTGGGGACAAGGAAATCTAGAGGTAGATGTCTACTATGGGCATAAAGCTGCCCATCACTCTTTAGAGAGAGGTTGAGGGCAGAAGGAAGGGCGTGGTCCAAGTTGGGCACAGGTGGGACCAAAGGACAAGGGACAAAGAAATGCCTGGTCCACAGTCAAACATAAGCATTTCCCACATCTATTTGGAGAGTTGGTTTTCTGACGCCAAAGCAAGAATTTAACTTACTCTGCTGATTTTTCTTCTACAAACTAAGCTAGCCAGCCAAGAATTCCAGACTCCGGACAGAGAACATTCCTATTTTTGTAACTGTTTAATTTGTATGTTGGATTTTCTTTCATTCCTTTCTTCATGCTACTACACTATTTTGTGCCAAGTCTTGCAGTCATCTTAACATTTCTTTTTGTGGGTAATATAGTCAGATTATTGCTTAACTCTAAAAATGCCATTGATGCAGAATACCTTTCTTAATGACTCACATTGTAATAATAGTCATCCTTCCCAGATACAGGCAAAATACCCACTTTCACTAATTAAACACATGTGTACTCCTCATAATTTTTTAATCTTAAAATAGGTTTTTGTAAATTTAGAAGACATATGGTCTCCATATCAATTACTTACTAAAGAACTCGCTCCAATTACTCACTGATGAATATATACTTAGAAACATAGGTTAACAGTTCAAATACTACCGATTTAGCAGTCATTAAAAATAATAACCCCAATTTGATGTTTTTCTAATTTTTTTCTTTAAAATCCAATGTCTTCAAAAATTCTTTCTCTTTAATCGCTGACAGACATGTTAAACACAGGCTGTGCAAATGTTGGAGCAGTAGCTATATTGATCTGTTCAATGGAAATTTCCTAGACAAATGGGAAAAGGCTATTAGTAAAAGCTTTGATTTTCACTCCCATTATTAAGAAGAAAAGTTCTCTTAAACATGTGGTTATATATATAATATATATAATTTTTAGTGGAAATAGTGGTAATGGCTTACATTTATATAGCACTCTTTTCTGAAAAGCCGAGAGAGCTTTCTGTTATCTTGGTGTCCTGATTTTATAAGCTTGAAGAGTGAGCAGGTAGAAGGTACTCTGCTGATGGTGGCAGTGGCTTTATGGCAGCCATATCCACATTACTGCTGGAACAGTGAGGCCATTCTGTTAAACCTTTGGCTTTGCAGGCAGTTCTCTACCGAAGTGACTTATGCATGGACTCCGTTGACTCCCAAATTCTCTATACAGAAACACGAGTGCCTGGAGTGGAATGAACGGCATAGTGATGGTGTAGAAAGAATGGCTAGCATCAAGAAGTCAGCCAACAACAAAAGCTGGAGAGGATATGGAGAAAAAGAAACCCTTCTGCACTGTTGGTGGGAGTGTAGGCTGGTACAACCACTATGGAAACAGTGTGGGGATTCCTTAAAGAAAAGCTAGGATTGGAGATCCCATTCAAGCTGGCTATTGCCCCGCCCCCGGGCATTTTTTCAGAAGAACTGAAAACCTCATACCACAGCAATATATATGCACCCATGTTTACAGCAGTGTAATTTATCGTAGTTAAACTTTGGAAACAACTCAGATGCCCATCAACTGAAGAATGGATAAAGAAGATGTTGCATTTTTACATAGTGGGGTATTATTCAGCTATAAAACAGGATAAATTTGAGTCTTTTGTGGGTAAATAGATGTAAATAGAGAACATACTCTGAAATAAAATAAATCAGACTCTCATATGCAAACATCATATTGTGTCCTTAGTGTGAGAACCTGAAAGAGAAAAGTGGAATCTGAAGGATAGATAGAAAGAACTTATTCAAAAGGAAAGAGTTAACAAGTTGAGGAGGACAAGAGAGGGAATGGGGGAAAAGATTTATCGTTGTATAAAGGCAGGATGGTTTAGACAACTATCTTATTTATTTCTGCTGGTCTATGTAAAGGAGCAGACAATGCTTAATTTATTTTGTCTCCTGTTTTCAAAATTTCTTTTCCTTTTCTTCTTTTCTTTCTTCCAATTGTGCCTACATTATTTTGTTAAGTGAAATTCTGAATCACTTGTAATTTTTTGTTTTAATACTATTTTGTACTCATTAAAAAAAAATGAATAAAAGAATGATACAGTGATTGTGTAGATAGTGCTGCTTCCTCATCCCTGGACTGAACCAGGAATTCAGAAGAAGTTCAACAGTTCAGATGCTGTGGAGAAGGTAAAAGATGCGGATGTTGTGCCAGCTGAAGATGATCGGAGACCCTGCTGAGACAACATGAGCACCACAGCACTGCGAGTCTGCTTTGCTCCTCCCCAGCTCTGCAACCGTCTCAGTGTGAGGTGTGAGCTCAAGCCTTCCCAGGCTCTGAAGAGCATGGTATGCTTCCTTCTAACTCTAGCCCACATTTTGAAGGATGGACTAGAAGCCAAGTGTGGTGGTACATGCTAGAATCCCTGCTACTTGGAGCTGATGTAGGAGGATCACAAGTTTGAGCCCATACTCGACAAATTAGAGACACTGTTTTAAAATAAAATTCAAGCGCTGGGAATGTAGCTCAGTGGTAGAGTCCTTGCACGGTATATGAGAAGCTCCAGGTTGAGTACCGCACACAGACAGACACACATAACACACCAAACATGCACGCATGCACACGCGCGCGCGCGTGCGTGCGCACACACACACACACACACAAACACCCACAAAATTTCAGTCTGGTTAACAAAAACTTTGATAATGATAATCTCAAAAAAGAAAAACATATACAGATCCCAGTAGGTAAACCATTACAGTGAAAATAACATGAGGAAAACTGATAGGTGATTTAGAAGTCAATGTATGTTTAGTACTGTATTAGCTGAAGGATTTAATTTAATTTTCGTGCTTATGATCAAATGCAGCCTTGCTACCACTGAGCCATAACTCCAGCCTAAGAAGTCCATTCATAAAGTATAAAAAGAAAGACTCATCTTGGGGTTAGCTATGTGAGTCTATGTCCCAAGCTCTGTATACCACATATGAGATGGTTACCAGTTCTGTCAAGCAATGGAGACTGAAGCACAGTTCTTGTGTGCTTCACCTAAGCAGAAGGGCATAGAATTTTCCTAATGTTTCTCTCCTACAAGTTTCTTTTTTCTTATTTCTGCTGAATCAAATTTCATTCTTTCAGAGCTCAACTGTAAGCCAGGCGTGGTGGCGCACACCTGTAATCCCAGCACTTGGGAGGCTGAGGCAGGAGGATTGGTGTGAGTTCGAGACCAGCCTGGGCTACCAAAGTGAGCTGAAGGCCAGTCTGAATTGCATAGCAAGACCCTGTCTCAAAAAAAACAAAAAAAAAAAAAAAAAAAAAAAAAAAAAAAAAAAAAAAAAAAAAAAAAAAAAAAAAAAAAAAAAAAAAAAAAAAAAAAAAGAAAAAGCTCAACTGTAAAGCTTGCCTTGTGATGCTTTGCTTATACTTAGACCTTTCTAAATATTCTTCTATATGAACTTCAGAAACCCTTAGTCAGACATTGTGAACCAAGAAATTGCA